>CM047514.1:4513434-4525934 GCA_026122265.1 Ammodytes dubius | reverse complement strand
TTTACTCTTTATTACTGAAATACTCTCATTTGTCCAGTAGGTGCCACTCTTTGCTCAGTTACTAAACAGGGCCGAGCCGAGGGACTGTTGATACAATCATTCACCACTAGGAGGGAGAGAGCAACAGGCCAAGAAATACAGATTAATGCAGAAGTGTTTTCAGCTGGACAAACCTGCATGCACAGTCAGTCAGTCAGTCAGTCAGTCAGTCAGTCACTCACTCACTCACTCACTCACTCACTCACTCACTCACTCACTCACTCACTCACTCACTCACTCAAATACATACACACACTCACTCACTCACACAAACACACACACACACACACACACCCTACACTTCTGACAACATTAGAAAGATGTCAAGCATAATAGAAGTACAGGCAGTCACTTATCAAATTGCCCAAGTATTGCGTGTGTGTGTGTGTGTATATATCATTTTATAATGTATGTAATTTTTCATTCTTACTGTTAAGAACTATCATTTCCTAAACTCTGTCTTTGTATTACGGAGAAACATGCGTAAATGTTAATGTATGCCATTGTTCAGCTTACACATCAAAAACTGACCAAGAATTTAAATTAAAAAAATATATAATTTTTTTCTTTTTATTGAAAAACCAATAACCTGTCTAAATGTCTCAGTTTCACCCTGAGGGCGCGTCCCTGGCACAGAGGCAGATCTTCCAGACTGAACTGCTGGAGTTGATCATAGACATCATCCACATGCTCAGCCACCAGGGAGAAAACAACACGCACCTCAACTCTACAGGTAGAATTAACATGTGGACTTCCTTCGTAGCACCAAATGACCTGACCATTCAAAAAAACACAGTAGCTACAATAATGATGTTGTATTTTGTGAATTGTTGTTGTTTTTGACCTTCAGGGCCACTGTTGTTTAGAGCCAAACTTGCCCTGCATTCCAGATTGAATACTTTTTAAATTTTTTATTCGGACGTACTTTTTGGGACGTACTTTTACTTATTTCTTTCATCTATTCTTTGTGCCTTGAACTTGCATCTTGCTTATATATCTGACTGTCACTGGTTGTTTTCCCTCGGAGGCTCAGTCCATGTGATGTAACTTCTGGTCCGCACTGGATTGTGGGTCAGAATCGTCAAAAAAACATGCTGATTTCCACACGAAAAATCTCGGGCAGATATAGTATGGCCTTTAGGTATTTTTCAGCATGCTGCATCCGACCACATGTATTGGGGCATCCTAAATATTTTTCTATCATACTAAATAGTAGATAGTATGAGTATTGGAACGCAGCCCTAGCTTGTGTTGTGTGAGTATGTAGTATGGTTCCAATAGGTGACGTAATGTTCTTCCCTCTCTCAGACAGTGAGAGCGAGCGGCCGGACGGACAGACGGGAACCTTGATGGACAACGTGGTTCTCGTCTGCAACACGCTGCTGCTGAAGCTCTACAGCGGAATGTTCCTGGGAGAACCGGAATGTTTACTCAACTTCCTCGCTGATCAGATTGTGGTGGTGAGACAAACAGCGTACAAACATTTAGCACACAAACACCTTGGTAAATGGTAAATGGACTTATAAAGCGCTTTATCTCCGTTGTTCACAGACCCAAAGCTCTTTACATTGTTTTGTACACATTCACCCAGTCACACACACATTCATACACCGATAGCAGCAGCTACCACGCAGGGTAGGCTTAGCACTAGGGTGCTAAGTTAACTAAGCTAACTATCGGGAGCAATTCGGGGTTCAGTGTCTTGCCCACGGACACTTCGAAATGTGGCGGGGAGACGGGGGATCAAACCTCCGACCCTGCACACCAGAGGCGAACTCCCTACCACTTCGCCACTGCCACCTTAAAGCTATAGTGTGTAACTTATACCCTCCCATTACAACAACACTTTAGGTGCATCTACATGAGGTAAGCTGTCAGTGATTGCGCATGGATTTATTGAAATTGATATGAAAAGGTTACGCACTATAGCTTTTATATCTTTAAATTGAAGTGAAAATTAGTCCATCATTACAGTTTCTTAAATGTGCCATGAGGAACTTTTGAATATTTCTGATAACAGTCTATTTTTTCCTCTGATGATCATAAATGACATGAAACAGCAAACGAGACCATCAGTGCAAAGAATGCTATTTTTATATAGTTTTTTTTAATGCCTTTGTCATGGGTATACGCTCACCCAGGAACTACAACTGGCGTATTAAAAACACTACCGCTTTTTTCCAAAGGGGGGCGCTAGTATTAACTCAAACTGAAAGTTCCTCGGAGCACCTTTAGCCAAATGGCTGCTCTTAATTGTCAAAGTATAAAATCCGACCACACATTGTCACATATATTTAATTTACGTATCATACTTACCAACTAATAACATCAATGAATTACTAATAACTGTTTAATAACGGCTGTGTACTCCTAGGCTCTGGAAAAGGGCCAATCTAACAAGGAGAAGACGGTATCGGCCCTTTATTCCTGCACCAATAAGGTTCTGCTTTACTGCCTGTCTCTACCGCGCCGTTGCCAAGGGGAGAAGGAAGTGGTCGTCAGGGCGCTGCAGACATTCATGGAACGCTGGGATGTCGTCATGGCTACTTACAATTCCAACGTGAACTTCATAACGTGTCTTCTGCGCGGGCTGTTACTGATACGATCCGGAAGGTAAAAGTGAAACCGAAACACACACACACTAATGTTAGGATGAAACTAGGGCTGCACAATATATCAGAAAATGTAGCGTTTTTTTTTTTTTTTTTTTTTTTTTGGCGGCATTTTCAAGCTTTATTTGATAGTACAGAGTTGAAATGGGGAGACAGAGAGAGAGAGAGAGAGGGGGGATGACCTGCAGTAAAAGTCCACAGGTCGGACTCGAACCTGTGACCACTGCAATGAAGGCCGGAGCCAATATGGTACATACTCTATCCACTACGCCACCGGAGCGCCCCAAATGTAGCGTTCTTTGATTTGAATTTTGATATTGCTGTATAAGTTTTTTTTAAAGACTGCTTGAACTGCAATAAATTATACCCTTTAGTTTACCATATTCAACACATTCAAGCATGAAATATAATAACTCTGTATGTTTAGGTATTTGTACAATTATCGGTAGTGATGTCGCCATCGCAACATAATTAGTTACATTCTTTATTTGTCAATTAACACACACCTAGATTCACACAAGGTTACAATACTCACACACAAGGTTATTGAAAATTGGTCTTATCGCATATCATTCAACGAAAATATCGCACGTTTTCCTGATACAGTGCAGCCCTAGTTGGAACCAGGATTTACTAGCAATTGACAAAATTACCTTAAGGGGTAGGACTAGATAAGTTTTTTACTTCCTCCTACCCCCTTTCGAGCATGTAGAAAGTGTGTCTGTTTTTTTTATTTTTTATTCTATTTCTTTTTTTGCTTTTTGTTTGTTTTTTATTTATTCATCTATTTTTTATTGCTTGCATGTTCGAAATAAAGACAATCAATCAATCAATCAATCAATTGTCTTTTCTCCTAGCTACCCTGAAGGTTTCATACCAGACGAGCATGAGAGGAAAGGTTCGTCTCAACTGTTTGCTACTAAAAGACTTTCCGCCCGACTCAGCAACAGAGCAGACGTTACCACAGGTATGACCGGCAGTATTTTAGTATTTTGACATTTTTTATAGATTTTCCTATGTCTCTGGAGGTTTACTGGGTCATTAGATAGCTGTCTGTCTGTCTGTCTGTCTGTCTGTCTGTCTGTCATGATGTGGTTCATGTTTGTTTATATTTGGGTGTAAATTAAACAGAAATACAAAAAAATATATATACAGTCATATATAAAAGTCAATGACAGTCAAAATGTCAATGAGTGTCCTCACAAGTATAGCCGTACGAACTTGTGTGTGTGTGTGTGTGTGTGTGTGTGTGTCTCTCGTCTGTCTGTCTGTGTGTGTCTGTCTGTGTGTGTGTCTGTGTGTGTGTGTGTGTGTGTGTGTGTTCCAGATGACAGGGAGCTAGTGTCCATAGCGGAGGCCTGCTGGTTAAAGGTGATGACAGAGAGGCAGCGCGTTCTCGAGGAAACGTTTAAGATTGAGATCTCCGCGAGCCAATCGGCAGAGAGCGGGCCCGTAACCATGGGCGACATCAGCCCGCTGTGGGAGGAGAACGCACACAAGGCCTGGCTGATGCACACAGGTTAGTGATATTACAGCAACAAATTAAACTAAATACCTTCATATCCTTTAACCAGTTTAAACAAACTATCTTAAATCTGCCAAACTCTACCTGTAACTGTTTTAATTAGGCTATATTGTACTTTCACCCATTTCATTTTAATTGCTGCCACTCTTCACCACTATGTAAATGTTTCAATTGTTTTTTCTCTTCACCTGTTGTTGTGTATTGATGTTTTTGCATTGAATATTGTTTATGTATTGTTGTTTTTCCTTTGAATTTGTTTTGAACTCGACATCATTGTAAATGAGGGTCACCCCTCAATTGGTCTCTCGAGGATAAATACAAGTTAAATGCATGACTTACAAACGTGAGCCCTAAAGGTGGAGTCAGTGATTCTGGAGAATGCTGGTTGTCAAAATCACTTTTTGTGAAAATCTGTGAATATCTCCTCATGATCGGCTACCTGTCCGTACTGTGTGAGAGCTGAAAGAAGATCTGTTTTTAAATACGTACAGTACAGACCAAAAGTTTGGACACGCTCAATGCGTTTCCTTTATTTTTATGACTAGTTACAATGTAGATTCTCACTGAAGGCATCAAAACTTTGAATGAACACATGTGGAATTCTTTGCTAAACCATTTCAGGTGACTCCCTAATGAAGTTCATTGAGAGAGCACCAAGGGTTTGTAGCGCTGTCAAAAAAGCAAAGGGTGCCTACTTTGAGGAATCTAAAATATAAGACCTATTTAAGAGTCATTTCACACTTTTTGTTAAGTACATAATTCCATATGTCCCTTCAAAGTTTTGATGCCTTCAGTGAGAATCTACAACGTAAATAGTCGTGAAAATAAAGAAAACGCATTGAATGAAAAGGTGTGTCCAAACTTTTGGCCTGTACTGTATAAGTATTTAAACAAAGGGGGCCACTGTCGCTAGCAACATGCCCGTTTACAGAGCATAGGCTGTGTATTTACACCGCTTTTCTTTTTCAGTGCACACACTGTATGGATTGTGCGGAGATATTCCCTGATTTTGACAACAAGCAATCTTCAAAATCACTGACTCCACCTTTGAATTGTTTTGTATTTTTCTTCTCAGAGTCTCAGAAGCAGAAAGTTGCCAGCGGCTCTCAGAGGAAGTTTGATCTGTTCAGCAGCGCAGTGCGTTCAGCTTTGGGCCGGGCGGGGAAAGAGTCCGTGACAGTCGAGGTGAATACACACACTCATTCCCTCAATTTGTTTCACTGTGACTGTTGTCCGTTGTTGTGGCCAGTTACTGACTTCGTTTTAGTAACTTCCACATTTTCAGGGTTCCGCTTTAATTGAAACTAACGCTATTTCTAGATAGTTATTTTTAATGCCTTAGCTTGGGTGCGATTTCCTGGGACAAATCCGAATTAGGCATACCAAAACATCCAAGATAGCAAAGACCTTTAGGACAGGAGATGCTGGGGTCATAAAAATACTACCACGTTTGTCCAAAGGGGGCGCTAGTATCAACAAAAACATAATGTTCCTCGTAGCTACTCAAAGATTGTTTTGAATATTTTTGGTGTCTCAACCAACATCAACTTCTATCATTGACTTAAGCTTCTCATAGCCACTTAAAATAAAAAAGGGAATTAATTAAGAGTATATTCGAAAATGAAATACATTTAAACTAACAGTAAATATGGCTTCTACGACCCCTATTTAAGTGTATGGGGTCATTACCCCTTTTTCCCAGAGAACAGTGTCCAGCCCTTCATCCCAAAGTCACTGCTATACTGTGTGTGTGTGTGTGTGTGTGTGTGTGTGTGTGTGTGTGTGTGTGTGTGTGTGTGTGTGTGTGTGTGTGTGTGTGTGTGTGTGTGTGTGTGTGTGTGTGTGTGTGTGTGTGTGTGTGTGTGTGTGTGCTGTGGCCGTCCCGCCCTGTGGGGGTGTTTTGATTATTTCTTTAAATGGATTTGGATTATCACAGCTGATTGCCCCTGAGTGGGCCGAGTAATTGATATCTGTTTATAATATAAGGCCTATAATAATCTATCTATCTATCCATGGGAACACTCTCTCAAACAAACACAACCGTTTTTCAGCTGAAGGTTAAATATGCGTTTATTGTTGTTTTTCCCCCCAGAAACACGTGGCCGTACATCATTAGTTCCCCCACAACGCTTAAGACGTTCAGGCCATCTGCTAGAGGGAGCGGGGACATATTACTCAGGCACACAGGCATGAAATTACCGCGTCTGTGTGTCTGTTTGTCGCAACCCTCAACAAAAGTGTGTGTGTGTGTGTGTGTGTGTGTGTGTGTGTGTGTGTGTGTGTGTGTGTGTGTGTGTGTGTGTGTGTGTGTGTGTGGTGTGTGTGTGTGTGTGTGTGTGTGTTCTTGTTTGTGCGATGTGCGTGGTGGTCTATTGCCGGCAGAAAGAAATCGCATTGGCAATTATAGTGGTAGCAATCTGATGAAAACATTATTCATTTGATGTTATTCTTTATCATATCAGTCTGTGACAGGCTATCAGAGTCGGTGATGAATTGTTTTTTTCAGTCTGAGAGGCAGCAGAGAAAGAGAGGGGGGGGGGACGTTTCAATTCTACCTCACTGATGTGTGTAGAAGCAACTTCAACACTCACAAGCCCTGGATATGTTTGGGGATGCAGCGAGTATTCAAAAAAAATCACATTTTAAAGGCCCCTCGTAAACCAAAATCCACAACCTCTGTCTAGCTATGCAATGTGGGGAGTTAGTTTCATGATAGTAAAGCATCTGAAAAGTGTTATAGGCATATTTATCAATCCAAATTAGATGGAGATAGAAATTAGATAGAAGATATTGTCATTTAAGTTTGATAAACTTTACAGAAATTCAGTTTAGATGAGGCAATGGGCTATGCTGTTGTTATTAAATAAGCTGTTTTCTTTAAACTAAGTTTCATAATATTAATGAACATTTATTTTCAATCAGAGTATTGTTAAAAGCTTATTGAGACGCCTAACGTTAATATCATGTATTGATTTTTACTATTTTATACCAGTTTTACAAAGGCCAGTTGGTTTGCAAGTCATCGTAGGGAGAGTCAGTTAAGTTACTTTATTAGTCACTGGTTACATTGAAATTTGTCTTTCCGCATCTCCCCTCTCAAGTTACCACACTTCGGAGGGCGTCAGAGCGCATTTTCAGCCATAGTACAGCGCCACTGGAGCAGTTTTGGGGTTAAGTGTCTTGCTCAAGGACACAATGGTAGAGATGGTGGGCACCGTAGACGTAATACCAGCCACCACTAGTTTTACTACTAACACCCTCCTGTCCGGTGCCGGGGATCCAACCAGAGACCTCATGGTTACTGGGAGGAGGAACCAGAGACCTCATGGTTACTGGGAGGAGGAACCAGAGACCTCATGGTTACTGGGAGGAGGAACCAGAGACCTCATGGTTACTGGGAGGAGGAACCAGAGACCTCATGGTTACTGGTCGGCCCCTCTTTCCTCTAGGCCATCCTACCACCCATTTCCAATACTCAAAGTATTGAGTATGTTAAACACAAAGTACACTCACACTAACACTATATTAAAATCTGTCTTTCTGTATCTTTTATAGGTAGTGAATGACAAACACATACCCTGCGTTCCAATCAACATACTTCCTTTCTATTTAGTATGCTAGAAAAAGATTTAGGATGTCCCAATACATGCACGTTATTTGTAGTATGCTGAAAATACATAAATGCCCCACTAACTCCAATAGCATTTTGAAGTATTCGTCTTTATTCTTGACATTTCTTCGACATAATGAAAAAAAAACTTCCTTATCTGATTATCTGATTTTTTTTTCTCTCCTGTGGCCCTAAAACTCTTCTGTACTTTAGTATGTAGTGCAGTAAAAAGAAAGAGTATGTGATTTGGAACGCAGGGATAGACTAGATAGACAAGGCTGCTGTGCCCTCAAGTCAAGTCAAGCGTCAGTGCGAGAAACAAAATTCCTCTAGAGATTTATTTCATCAGGGGGAAAAAGCAGTTTCCCATAATCATATCTGTGTCCTCGTATTAGAAAGATAATTAACAGCACTAATGATCGCAACGTTAAGTTCGTTACACATTCTCCGCCAGCCTTCCAGAATGGAGTTGACATTATGTTGCCTTATCATCAAAGGTGGCGTATTGTCGGCAAGCCATTAAAATGGAAATGAGTCTATGATGTTTTAGGATGTTAATTGCAGAGAGAGAGGAGGGGGGGGGGGAGAGAAGAGATGAGTTATGTATTTAATGCAGCATTTAAAAAGCCAATGAGGTTCCTATCTAGCTAAATAGGGCGGTAATTAATGCTATATATTACTTATGTTTGTCCAAATGAACGAATGAAATTAGGGGGATGACAACGCTGGTGGTTATCAGTAGTGGCAACATGGCTCTGGTTTCGCAAACTTCATTATTATTATTATTGCTCTGTGTTTTTTTGTCTGTAATGTTTCTATAATCTCCCCCTCAAATTACTCCTTTATTTTCCTCTCCTCTGCGCAACTAATCATTTCGAAGGCAGTCAGTCATTTAGAGATTTTTTTTTAATTTTTTTTTTGGTTCGCTAGACGAGGGCTTGTCAAAGTTTGTTGTCAACTTTTTACGCATAGTTTAATTCTAAAATGATGTAGTTATTTTCAAAGCTATAGTGCGTAACTTCTGCTGCTCCCATGAGGAATTTTGAGTCATTACAACAGCATTGTTGGTGTTATCTACATGAGGTAAAGCCTTCAGTGATAGCACATGGATTTTATACCTTCTGCTGTACGTCCAGGTTTTTTCTTAGCAGTAGAATCAACAACTGAAACATTTCTTGGGTTCTTCTTGGGGGATTTTTCTGAGCTCGTGCACCAGTGTCTGGGAGGGGTGACACCAGTTTGTAAACGCTGCCATACTGAGAAATACAGAAATAGTTTTGTGGCGCTGATCAAGCTTAATCAACTTGGTGTCGACTCTTTTAGCGATGGCTTGAATCTAACACCCATTCATCTATACGAAAAAATGTACGCACTATAGCTTTAAATCTTACTTCAAATCAATTATTGCATTCTTTATTCTTGGGGTTATAGCACCAAACACAGACATGATAGCATCTGTAAGTAAGACTCGATATAGTAAAAGACTTAAAGTGCATGTTGATGGAGTCGAGTTAAATAGCTTTCCAGGGTCAGCTATGTGGATGGACACATGTTGTTTGACTGGTCTCCGTGGTAACACTGCTGGTTTAATGAAGCAGTTAACAGTCAGAATACGATCCCTGAGTGTGTGTTCAACCCGGGCATCCTGCCGTGTCAACACGCTGCTTTCACTGTTTTTTTTTTTTGCTTTCTCTTTTAATCGAGACACACACACACACAGAGAATGGAACACACACACACACCATCAAAGAAACACACACACACACACACACACAGAATGGAACACACACACACACAATCACTCACACAATCAAAGAAGCACACACACACACACACATACACACACACACACACACACACACACACACACACACACACAACACACACACACAGAATGGAACACACACACACACACACACAATCACTCACACAATCACTCACACACAAACAAAAGAAGCACACACACACTTACACACACTTACACGCTCACACACAATGGAAGAAGCACATACATACACACGCATACACATTCACACACACACAAACAAAAGAAGCACACACACTTACACACACTTACACGCTCACACACGATGGAAGAAGCACATACATACACACGCATACACATTCCACACACAATAAAAGCACACACTCATTCATTCACACACACACAGACTCTCTCACGCACACACACACTCACTCAAACGCAATAAAAGCACCCACACATACACACACACCCAAACACATTTCAAGAAGTACACACACACACACACACACACACACACACACACACACACACACACACACACACACACACACACAACACACACACACACACACACTTTTACCTTGCCCTCTACTGTGGCTCAGTGATATTAATGTTTATGTTAATAAGATCACACCAACAAATGATTACATTTCCAGACGGGGTTATTGTGAGACTGTAGCCACTAGCTTATTTTGCCCAGTGAATGCAATTTAAAACAGATATAATTGTATGAATGCATTGTAATTGCATAAGGAAACAACAATACCATTATGAATATATATACAATCTCTTGTGAACATTGTGTGTGTGTGTGTGTGTGTGTGTGTGTGTGTGTGTGTGTGTGTGTGTGTGTGTGTGTGGTGTGTGTACAATATTAGCTGGAGGAAGAGCGATTGCGCTGCCCGATCTTTTCATTTGCACCCATCACTTTACTCTTTTATTTTGTAGGAGTTCTTGTCCTACATGGAGTCACATCGACAGAGAGGCCACACCATGTTCCACAGTATGAGGACAAACCACTTACAGGTGAATATACTCAAATAAATGTCACTTTTAAAATGACAAAACTTGTTATATGTGTAAAATGTATATACAGTAGTGCACCTATCTGTGATACCAGACATGTATGACCACTCCTCTTTTGAGTATTTATATTTGACCAACTATGTTGTTTCAATATTTTTCATTATAAAAAAAGTCCCACAAACCCAGTCTGAGCTTGGAAAAACAGCTTTTTAGCTTCAGTGCTCCTGACTTAGAATAAAATACCTTCATATCCCATAACAAATTTAGGTTATTTTGTGCTTTCACCCATTTAATTTTCATTAATATTCAGCCATTCTTCATCACTGTCTAAAATGTTTCATATTATTATTTTCTCTTTATCAGTTGTTGTGTATTTGATGTATTTGCATTGTTTATTGTTTTTATGTATTATTTTTTCCCAAACGCCCAAAAAAGAGATGTAACAAAACAAATTTTAAAATTGTATTGGTTATAATGTTAATCTCTCTATCCCTGTCCTATTTCTTTCCTATTTTCTTTCCCAGCTGCAAGCCAGTGAGTGTGAGTGTGTGAGCGCTGCCTGGCTGTGTGTGGAGGCTGAGCTGCTGAGGGAGAGGGCAGTGTTTGGGCCGGGCCCCGGGGTGATGCTAACACGGGCCTGGGTGCAGGACGCAGCAGAGGGGCCCAACAGGACCAGAGCACGCATACGCAGGAAGGCCCTCCGGAGGTCCAAACGGGTACGGACCTATTTAGTACTTATTGCAAGAGACTGCAGGCTAAAAACAATTTTTTTTAGTTCTGGTCAATTTTGAGATTGTTGTCTATTGTTTTATTCTAAAATAATTTAACGTGTAGAAATATAGAGCATAAAATAACGTGGTAAATTTAACAAGTTCATACGTGCACACAGTAGCATTTAGTGATGTTGTTAAGTTTATCTTTTGCCCTGCTCCTCTTGTCTACCAGTGTTTTGAGCTAAGCTAACCTGAGTGAGAGACCTTGCCCATTTCACATCAGAAATGCACACACAGTTATAGAAAAAGGTTTCTGTAGCCTTTTTTTCGAGCTGGAGGGTGAGGCAAAAAGGTAAAATTAAAAAAGTTCCATATTTTATTCCTAAGGTGCTAGGAACGCTTGTCTGGGTTTGAGGACCGGCATGTCGGAGGAGAACAAGAAGAGAGCAGAAGGGGACACAGGTAAAGAAAATAATTGCCTGTCGATTTGACATTAATAGAATATGGGTGTTTGAATGTTAACTTACTGACAAAAATTAATTTCCTTTGTATTGCACTAGAGCCTAAGATTCTGTGTGAGGTTGGTTCAGAGGCTCAGGAGGATGAGGAGGAGGCCTGCCCAGACCGTCTGACGTTCTTCCCCGTTCTGACTGAAGCCCCTGCTGTGACCGAGGGAAACCCCGACACTCAGCCCCCCGAGCCCCTCGAGCCCCCGGAGCCCTGCTCACACACACAGGACTGTCCCGACATACGCACCATCCTACAGGAGCTGCACCCGCAAGAGGAGGTACTGAGAATAACAATAATATATTGTATTTTATAAAGCGCTTTTCTAGAAACTCAGTCGCACTAGGGTGGGTGTGTTAGTATAAGAGGGTGAAATAGGGGTGGATTTACACTACCGTCCCAATCCAGAGCCCAAAAAATAACCGTCCTGTCCCTATCCTATGAAAGAGTAAAACTACTGTCTGGCTGTTATATGCCTCTGAGACACATACAATTGCATAATGGTGAAAGTACAGCAGTGGTAGTCAATGCTTTAAAGAAGGTAAAGCTCCTAACAAGCTACAATATGGCACAAGGTCACTGTGACCTCAAAATATGTAAGATCACAGTAACTTTGATCTCCGAAATGTAATCAGTTTATCAACTTATCAAAGTGTGAGTTTGTGCCACATTTACAAAAAGCATTCTTGAGATATTTCCCTCA
>CM047514.1:4475934-4510934 GCA_026122265.1 Ammodytes dubius | reverse complement strand
TCATCCGGGCATTTCTCGCCTACACAAACTCGCATATACAACCACAACATACTCAAATTGACGTCAAAATTAGTATGAGTAGGACGTTAGTAGGGGTTTTCGAACATAGCCTATATTTTTCCCTTCTGTGTCTGGTCTTAAGCGCTTTCTCACGACAAATGGTTTTATCAATAGCAGCGTATCTCTCCCTGTGAAAATCAAGTCAAGAGGTTCTGATCACTTAGCAGGTTTCCTATTGTGTGGGTGGCAGTGATTAATACTCCTAATAATGACCGTGTGTGTGGTGTGTGTGTGTGTGTGTGTGTGTGTGTGTGTGTGTGTGTGTGTGTGTGTGTGTGTGTGTGACTCTGTGTGTGTGTGTGTGTGTGTGTGTGTGTGACTCTGTGTGATTTGATTAGTATAAATTGTGCCTGTCCTGAGGCTATGTTGGGGCCCCATATGGTTTTTTTGGGCGCGACGTCCCAAAGGGAGACAGCCAGGTGCAAACACACACACATACACACACACACACACACACTCGCTGTGAAATGAAAGGCCAGACAATAGAATTAGGCTCCACACACACACACACACACACACACACACACTAGGCATTTAGCGTCAACACTAGCTACAACCAGAGAAAGTGTGTGTCTGTGTGTGTGTGTGTGTGTGTGTGTGTCCACTTTGGCTTGAGAAAAAGGGGGCGGTCTTTCAACTCCTCCCCATCCATCAGCTCTGATAATGAAGTGTTCAACTGTGTCTTTTTAATAATGATTAAAATGTGTGATTAAAATGATCAATCAACTTAAGCCTGGAGGAGCCTGCGACGCTGCCATGTCATGTCCCGCGAGAGAATTGTGCTGATGTGTATTGTCTATATACTCACACATAGGCATAGGGCTTAAACTTAAAGATACAGTGCGTAACTTATGTTGCCCCCCCCCCATGAGGAATTCTAAATAATTACCACCAACAACACAATACAGAGAGTTTTGTGGAGCTGATAGGCTTAGTCAGCTTTGATTCAACTTGTTTGGCGATCGCTTGAATGTGAACATTACATTTCTACTAGTCTGTTCTTGAAAATGGCAATAAATTCTACACATTGCACCTTTAAAGTACTTCTCTATGGGCGGCAGTGGCGAAGTGGGTAGGGAGATCGTCCTCTAGAGTGCAGGGTCGGTGGTTCGATCCCCCGTCTGCCCGCCACATGTCCAAGTGTCCCTGGGCAAAGAGACACTGAACCCCTGACATTGCTCCCGATGGTTCAGAGAGCGCCTTGCATGGCAGCTACTGCAATCGGTGAATGAGTGTGTGTGTGTGTGAATGGGTGAATGTGATAAGAAATGTAAAGCGCTTTGGGGCTGAGAAAATCGGCTAAAAAGCCCTCTATAAGTCAAGTACATTTACAATTTTATTTTACCATTTGTCTGTCTGTCTGTCTGTCTGTCTGTCTGTCTGTCTGTCTGTCTGTCTGTCTGTGTCTCTGTGTCTGTAGGTGAAAGCTAAGATGTGTGTAGTGATGGTGAGCGGCCTCAGAGTGACGGAGGGCGTGCTGCTCTTTGGGAAGGACAGTCTGCTGCTCTGTGAGGGATTCACCCTCAGCTCATCTGGAGACGTCTGCTGCAGGACACACTATCCCACCAGGTACATTGATTGATTGATTGATTGATTGATTGATTGATTGATTGATTGATTGATTGATTGATTGATTGATTGATTGATTGTCTGTCTTTATTTCGAACATGCGAGCAATAAAAAAATAGATGAATAAATAAAAAACAAACAAAAGCAAAAAAATAAATAGAAATAGAAAAAAACAAAAAACAGACACACTTTCTACATGCTCGAAAGGGGGTAGGAGGAAGTAAATAACTTATCTAGTCCTACCCCTTAACAGATCAATAGATAGATAATAGATACATAGATATACTGTATACCCTGGGTTTCCAAATCACATACTGGTTGCGTTCCGAATCGCATACTTTCTACTATATAGTGTGTAGAAAAAAGATTTAGGATGTCCCGATTCTTGTGGCCAGATTTAGGATGGTTAGAAGTACCCGGATGTTGGTCGGATAGGGTATTTAAGGGCCCCCTTCTACAACAGGGGTGTCAACTAACAGATGGTTAAGAGAGAATAACAGGTCTCAGGGTTAATTGTGGTCAGCCACGATAAACCTTAGGATAGTTAAAACTGTTTTGTCAGCAGCACATTCTCAAAGGAAAAGCACATGTGTTAAACTGATGTGAAATACGGGGGCGCCCTTAGCTCAGTTGGTAGGGCGTCCCCCCCATGGGCCTCGGCCAGCAGCGGACCCGGGTTCGATTCCAGCCCGCGGTCGTTCTCTGCATGTCACTCCCCTCTCTGCCCCATTGCCCCTCTGTCTCTACACTATCAATAAAGCATAAAAAAAATGCCAAAAAATATATTTGCCATCACACGTAGTTCTTCATTAGCTTTAACGTTATGTGACAGAAATGAATACCACACAGGACACGCCTCCTTTTAAATTGGATTTTAGTACTTTTCTACTTTGAAATACATTTTTTAATTGGAAATCTATGTGTTTTTCTTCAATATCTTCCATATCAGGTGACCCAGTGTCTCCAAATTATTCAAGCTATTAGAACTATATCCAGGGCAAGTATGACACACCTCTCTGTATTGGATTGAAGTGTGTACCGTAATCTTTCTTCTTCAATTGTCACAGAACATTATATTCTGTATACTATGAAGCTTTGGGGTTATTGAAAAAGTTGGAACTATTATCTAGAAAGTGCTGGAAAGTCCTTGAAGTTTACTCACCAAGCGCTGTATTAACCCTGTAAACTTTACAGAGCATAGGCTAGCTTCTTAGTCGTCTAAATCTGTTGTCTATCTTCCTCTGTTCCTCTCTCTCTCTCTCTCCACCCCCCCTCCCTCCCTCCCCCCCTCTCTCTCTCTCCCTCCCTCTCTCTCTCTCTCTCTCTCTCTTCCCCCCTCTCTCTCTCTCCCCCCCCTTTCTCTCTCCCCCCTCTCTCTCTCTCTCTCTCTCCCCCTCTCTCTCTCTCTCTCTCTCTCCCTCTCTCTCTCCCTCCCTCCCTCCCCCCCCCCACCCCCCCCCCCACAGTGTAAGGGATTCCTTCATCTCCAGCATGTTGAGTAAAGAGCCCTCGGCCCGCTGCAGACGCTGGCTCTACGATGACATCAAAGAGGCCCGATTCATGCGCTTTCTCTTAGAGGTCAGACGTCCAAACCCTCCCCATAACCCCATAACCCCATAACCCTATAACCCTACCTTACACCAAACCACTGTTGTTGGGCCATAAAAGGAAACAAATCGTTAGCCTTATAGTATAATTGCCTAAATCATATTTACTTTACTCTACTTTTACTAGAGGTCAGACATCCAACATCAGATATTCACATTGTGTCTATAAAGGGTTTAGTTGCATCTTAATTCATCATCAACCTTAATTTAAACGATGTCTTATTTAAGCAATGGCCTGGTAGGAGATGAATGACCTCCTAATTAATTAATTAAGTATCTAAAATTACTATTGCTTCTCTTGTTGTTTTCAGGACAACGCTATTGAAGTCTTCATGAAAAACGGACATTCAACCTTCCTGGTTTTCCTGAATCGAGACCATGTGTCTGCATATAAAAGGTATTAACATTTATACAGACTGGATAATTAAACAAGATTTTATCATCAACACTGACTCTAATATTTCCTCTCTCTCTATCTCTGTTCTCTCTCTCTCCCTCCATCCCTCCGTCTGTCTGCCTGTCTCTCTGTCTCTCTCTCCCTCCCTCCCCCCCTCCCTCCCTCCCTCCCTCCTTGCAGGTTGTGCACAGTAGTGTCGGCATTAAAAGGCAGAGGAGTGGCTGAGGTCATTGCTAATGCCAGGTCAGTCTTTCACTCACTTCCTAAACAAATGCACACTCTGAAAAAGATCTTTAGGACAGCAGGCGCTGGTGTTGTAAAAACACTACTGCTTTGGCCCAAAGGTACCTCCTAGAATCAACAAAAAACTGAAAACTCTTTGTAGCAACTTTAATCAAATAAAATGGAAAATACAGTACAACAAAAAAATAGTCACATATAGTAAGATAATATGCTAAATATGAATCAAGTCTTTTTATTCAAAGTGGACGTTAAGGTAATACAGTAGGTTTTTATCGTTTTATCGTTTATTCGTTAAATCGTCAGCAGCTAGTGTTCCATCTTTCGTATTCTCCACACGTCTTGATCAACCGTAGCCACTGAGTTTGGCGCCATCAGTCCTGGGTAAGTCCGTATCCGTTTGTCCTCCACCATATCTCCCCCTCCTCCTCCTCCTCCCCTTTCCCCTATGTTCTCTTTGCATCTCTTAAGGCACGTCCTACACAAGCTGTTATCATAGACCACGTACATATCTTCCTCCGGTTCCAATTTCTTCTTCACTACCCTAACCCCGTCCCCTTGAGCGAAAGACACTGGATTCCTTTTAACGTTCACCTTAGCGTAGCTGCTGAGGGCAATCACAAACTCCGGTAGCTTGGCGAAGAGGTTATCAAACAGGCCTAGCTCTTGGAGATCACCCAGAGCCTCCATGGTGACAGGCAGCCTATCCAGTTTGTTCATGCCCAGATTGAGGCTCTTCAGGCAGGTCAGATAACCCAAACTTTGGGGTAACACCCGCGGAGGTGATGCGATTGTTGCAGACATTCAAGTGGGTGAGTCCCACCAAGTTGCAGATGGTCTCCGGTATGGATTCTAGCTTGTTGCTGTGTAGATCCAGCCATCGTAGTGTGGTCAAGTTGCCCAGGTTGTCCGGTAGTTGCTCTAGTTGGTTGCGGCTGAGGTCCAGCTCGTCTAGGTCCGTCAGCTTCAAGAGACACTTTGGAAAGACGGCGAAACCCATGTTGCTAAGGATGAGTCTCCGCCGGCCGTCTGGGGTCGTGCGAATCGCCTTCTTTGCATTCTTGAGGGTCAACTTTGTCCCTTTGTCTCCCTTCCCTTTGGGCATTGTACTGCAACAAACAGACAAAAATTACTCAACAGTTCACTTTAATAATAATAATAATAATTGATAAGTTTTATATAGCGCTTTTTTGGAGGTCACTCAAAGACGCTTTAGATCGCATAGAATAGACATAAAAAAATAAAAATAAAAATAAATGCTTTTTTTTAAACTTAAAGTATTTTAATTTTAATTTTAATTTTTACTATTTATTACTAAGTTCACTTTATAATTTCAGCTCAACCTCACTTTGGTGCTAGTTGCCGCCTAGAGTCACATTTTCAATCATTTATTTAAAAGGTGAAACTTCTAGATAGATTGCAACGCTCCCTTGCTAACCCCTGAGCCCTGCTAGGAGAATTTACAGAATAATATACAATATCAAGTGATGAGGTGAAGATGTATTTAGTTATTTATCCTATAGTACTTCTTCTTCTTGGTCTTCCAACGGGTGCATTTCCACAGGACGCCCACTACAGTATACCGGTATATAAAAACGCATATGGCCGTTTAGATATAAAATGCTCCTTCTGAGGTAATACAAAATTCAATCTTATATTTTCAAGTGATTATACACAAATTAAAACGTACTTATGAATATTATATTCCATGTCTACCAAGTCTGTTCTGACAAAGGCCAATTCCCCTTACACACTGCACCTTTAATCTTACGCCACCACACAGTACTTGTGTGTGCGTGTGTGTGTGTGTGTGAGGCTGATGTGATTTATTCAGATACAAGGGGCTTATGTATGGCCCGGGGCAGAACAAAAAGCATGCTCTCTGAGGTATGAGAGCTTGAGCTTTGTGTGTGTGTGAGACTCTGTGTGTGTGTGAGACTCTCTGTGTGTGTGTGTGTGTTGCCCATGGGGGTATTTAAGAGCACGACTCTCTAATTAAGGCTAATGCAGGGGAACAATAGGCGACACTGGGTAATACAGCAAAAACAAATGAGTAGCGATGCGCCCTCACTATTCAACTGATTGAGCTGTTTGGGCAAGGAGTGTGTGTGTGTGTTATCTCTCTATGTGTGTTTGTGTGTGTGTGTGTCCTCTCTCTCTCTCTCTCTCCCTCTCTCTCTGTTTGTGTGTGTGAGTGTGGCATCGATAGACATGTACTGTATTATTGTGTGTGTGTGTGTGTGTGTGTGCGCGCGCTAAGAGTCAAATCAGGACTTTGATAAATGATAGTTAGGAAGTGTTTTGAGTGTGATGAGGGCTACGCTCTTCTCCCCTCGCTGTCTAAAAGAGCAAGGTGTGTGTGTGTCTGTGTGTGTGTATCTCTCTGTCTGTGTGTGTGTGTGTGTGTGTGTGTTGGTGTCTCTATCTGTGTGTGTCTATCTGTGTGTGTGTTTGTATCTGTGTGTGTGTGTGTCTGTGTTACACCCCAAGGCCCTCTCTCGCCTCATTCATCATCCTCACTATGAGAGAGGTTATCCAGTGGCGCTTGTTCCTATTATAACCTCCTATAGAAAAACTATTGTATGAAATTATTATTGCCTGCAATTAGATAATAACACACATACTGGGGCCCGAATGCAATGATTGATTTAGTGTAGTTTTACAAAATAATTTGGGGGTCGACGAAGGGAGGAATTATTGGTGTTAAGAATGAGATACACTTCAAGTGGCCTCTTGTTCTCTAAGGCGAGACACTGCAGGTGAACAGATACTAGGCAGTTGATTCATAAAAAAAAATTGTTCTACATTTTTTTTTTCAGAAATGTTTTAAAATAATCTGCACATTGTTTCCATTTTAACCTGCAATTTTTATTTGATTTGCTTCTTTTATTCGCTTTTAAATGTTTTATAATGTGTTTTATGTATTCTAATCTTGCCCCTGTAAAGCACTTTGAGTGGCCTTGTGTCTGAATTGTGCTATATAAATGAACTTGCCTTGCCTAATCAAAAACACATAGTTTTTGATTATGATTAAGCCAGAGTAATAATCTTAATTTTATTTTTAGAAACATATTAGTATCCAAAGTTTTTACAGACCAGATTTTGGATACAGCTTTTTTTCCCGAAATTGTTATGTACAGGCCGAAAACTATTTCAGCATGATGGCCTTTTAAGATTGTTGTATATGAGAAATATTTTAAACTTTGATAACCATTTTCAACATAAAAATAAAGTAAATGTACTCACCATATTCTATCTTTTGTTTCTGAGCTGTTAATCAAGTGATGAGATTGTCAGCTTTGGCTCCTGGGAACCAGCCATTCAGCTCGAAGCGCCTCACCTACAGAGCAAACAAAACACAATTTACAATGTTAGACAGACAGACAGACAGACAGAAACACAGACAGACAGAAACACAGACAGACAGACAGAAACACAGACAGACAGACAAGACAGACAGACAGACAGAAACACAGACAGACAGACACATACTTTATTGATCCCAAAGGAAATTCAAACATCCAGTAGCAACAAACATACAACAAAAACAAGCCCCCCCCCCCCCCCCCCCACCACACACACACACACACACCAACACACACACCACACACCACACTCCCACCCTACTACCCCCGTCAAGTTTAAAACTCTAGGCCTACAAAACTTGAACACAGTACATCAACAAAACATAAAATACCTTAAAATTCCTGTACATTCCAGCAAAATAATCAAAACAAAGACATTAGACTTATAATACCTTGTAATCTTATCTCACAAAACGCTGTAGAGTCAAAAGCAAAGATCGTTTGTGTTTACCAGAGTTTCCCTAGCCGCCCCTACACACCAAACAGAGCAAGTAAAAAGCTTCCTCTTGTTTAACAGCGTTACTTAGCAACTGGGGGTCGCTTGGAGCCCAAGACTTTATTACCATGTTACTGGCCACAGAGGGACAAAGCCCTTTCAGGAGCCGTTTCAAAACGCCTTTTCAATTTAGATTATACAACTTTTAGATAGGTGTTTTTAGATGGGTAAAATGCTAGTAAAATGTTTGGTAGCGTTGTCATTTAGTAGAGATATTTTGATAAGCCAAAATACACATTCAGGTAGATGAGAAACAAGGCTGTATTTGTGCTAGCCAGGTTGTTAAAGAGCTGTTTTAATTATTTGCCATGTGTTTGAGTGATGAATGATCAACTTCCACTCTTAAAACAAAACTCAAAACTAAATGAAAAAGCACATGGTGAACAAACTAATGTTTTTCTTGAGCTCTGAATCCGGATATCTTGATAATTTTACCTGGAAATGAGTGAAAAGATCTGTGTCACAAATCCATAAGACAGGTGTTGTTACTATTTGACCGGTTAATCGTCATGTCATTTCCAAACAAATTACTTCCATACCATATATGCCTAGAGACTAGCCAAGACAGATAAGTTACAGTGCTATACCGAAAGCCTATTTTCTCGCAAGCTACACATGCCACCATATGCTAAATTCTTCACATAATAACTCACAATTTTTGCTACCTACTGTAGCTCAGCACAGGCCCTATAACTGATCCCACAGCTGTGTACACACATCATGTCTGTCCCACTCACTCACTCACCTCCACTCACTGCTGCCTCAGAACTCTGCTGGCTGTGTTTACATTCAAACACACGTCGCTAAGGAACAGTTAGTTACCTACAACTTTTCAATCTTTAGCCCAAAAACGCCCGAAAATATATTAAAATAACAATTATAAAAGCTGAGAATGATAGAAATACTTACAGTACCTTTACTGAATGTTAAAAGACAAGGTTACTGGCTACATAAGCTTAAGAATTTGAATAAATACATACAAATCTAAACAGTTACAAACATTTCAGTAGGCCTATGTCAGTGTGTTCTGATCACTGCATGATTTTATTTGACAACAGTTGTTACATTGGACAGACTAGATGCATTGTTTTAAGTTGTATTTGTGTATTTTACTGCTAATCTTTTTGTTCTTTTATATACTTTATATGTTCAGCAGTTGGAACTGTACAAAATGTGCTAGGCCTATTTAAATAGACGGGATTTTTTTAGCATACATGCTAATTCTCAACACCTTTTCACAGTGAGCGTTTAAAAGTAAACAATTTAAGATGGGAAGAAAAATGATAATACAGGGAGAAATAAGAAAGCTAAAATGACTGAAATGATAAAATATGTAGTATTACAGTGATAAAAGAGCAACAAAAGGCCTATATTCACTGTGAGATATGTAGGCTACATGAACATTAAAGGAAATGCAGCATGGTTGGACAATACACCAGTTGTAAGTTAAAGCCTACTTGTGTGAGCACTCTTGTTTTGATTTTATCCATTGTTTAAGTCCTATGGTAAAAGTTTACTGTTAATTTTTCAAACAATTCAGACAAAAGTGGTGACAAAGGATTATTTACACATTAAAAAAAATTAGATTACTAAAATTCATAACAGCAAACAAAGAAACTTTGTGTTGTTACTAGGCACTGCTCAGTGATCAGTTTCTGATGCTAATTCAAGGTATTTTCTTTTTTTTTCTTTAGGAAAACCCCAGTGGTTGAAAAGACGGCCCTTGGTAAATGGCAGGTAATGCAATACACATATCATTAATTCTGTTTTGTCCCAGTTTATGCTTATATTCACTCTTTACTAACCAAAATGTTGACTAGATATCATGTTAAAATCAACCCAGATCCACTTTTTGTTCATAACTACATGCCTGTGTTTTGTAATCAGCAATAAACCAGTTGTTAGCACTGTTTGTTTTGATTTAAGCCATTAATAATGATAATAATACATTTTATTTATATAGCGCTCTTCTCTCACTCAGAGCGCTTTACAAAAACAAAACAATAAACAAACAAACAAAAGAAGATGTAGAGTTGGGTTGGTGGATGAACTAGGGGGTAGGCAGAGGAGAAGAGATGGGGGTCTTGAGTTTGGACTGGAAGATGGTGAGGGACTCAGTAATTAAGTTACTCATTAAGTCCTATATTCAAAGATGTACTGTCTGTTAATATTTCTCTTTCCTAATTCTCCCGTATGTCCCACAGAGAGGGGAGATAAGTAACTTTGAGTACCTGATGCATCTGAACACCATCGCCGGTCGGACATACAACGACCTCATGCAGTATCCAGTGTTCCCATGGGTACTAGCCGATTATCAATCTGAGGTGATCACACACACACACACACCACACACACACACACACACACACACACACACCACACACACCACACTCACACACACACACACACACACACACACGCACTGTAACACATCTTTATCTTGAACAATAAAGGTGGAGTCAGTGATTCTGGAGGACGCTTGTTGTCAAAACACTTTTAGTCAAAATCTGTGAATATCTCCTTACGATCCGTTACCTATCTGTACTGTGTGTGCACTGATAAAAAAAAAACTGTTGTCATTACACAGCCTAGGCTCTGTAAACTGGTTTGTAAACATAGTTAGCAACCATCCCGTTTACAGAGCCTAACACTGAATTTTTGGGATTTTGACCAAAAGCATTCTCCAGAATCGCTGACTCTACCTTTTAATATATATTTTTGTATGTTAACTGTATAAGTGATAACAGTTGGATTATCTCTGTCCTTGATAGACCCTTGATCTTTCGAATCCGGCGACTTTCCGCGACCTGTCTAAACCAATGGGAGCTCAGACGGAGAAACGGACACAGATGTTCATACAGAGATATGAAGAAGTAGAAAACACTGAGGAGGAAGGTATGTGTGTTTTTTTTTACACATAATTAATATATTGCCTTAAATTACATTTTGTAATAATGTGAATGGATTCAAGTAATTCAGCTCCAGTTAAATAAACAGTCAATGTTAATTTCATATAGACATAGGCTTCAGTTGGACATGATTCATTGAGATACATAATAAAAATAAACAAATAAAAATGCAAAAGTTAATAAAGTACAATTGAATAGAATTAAAAAAAAAAAAAAATTATGTGTAAAAAAAAATAATAATAATAATATCTATCTAGTATAGATGTTATGTTTTATTTTCTTACTTCCATTGTGTGTTTGTTATTTATGTGAATTATTCTTACTACTACAACAAACGGTGAAAAATAGTGTGTTTTCTATTAATATCTATCATCATATTTTATTTTTTATTTCCCGTGTAGGCGAGCTGTCGGCGCGGTGTCACTACTGCACCACTACTCCTCTGCCATCATCGTGGCCTCGTTCCTGGTCAGGATGGAGCCTTTCTCTCACACCTTCCACACTCTGCAGGTCAGGAATTCAACACCAGAAAGTTCAATGGAATGCCCTTTGTGTGTGTCCTTTATGAAATGTATAAAGCCCAGTTCAGACCAAATTCGCCTTGCAACTGCTTGCAACTCGCAACTCCTTGCGACGAACGGTTGAGACGTTCTAAAACTGACCTTGAGATTTGACTGTTGAATCTTCTGCGACGCCTTGCAACGCCTTGCAACGCGCTGCAACGAGCAGTTCACACCGCTGCGATTTCTCCCCCGCGACGTTCTAAAACCGTCTCGTCGCAAGCAGTTGCAAGGCGAATCTTTGGTCTGAACTGGCTTAAAGCTGGTTTAAGATGTTTGATTCAAGTTAAGATGCTGTGGCTCTGTGACCACAGTGGGGAAGTCAAGGAATTGGTGACTTATCAATTTCCAAAAAAGAATAAAAAAACACTTTTGGTGTGTTTCCTAGTACAGTACTACCCATGTCTGTCTATTGGGCTGTTTAACTTTCTAACGTCACTACATTACATCATTCTATCAGGTCACCATAAGATCAATAATAAAACTTAGAATGATACAAATGCAGGCAGTATGCTTTCTCCATGATGATAATCTATGACATCTTCAGCTTTGTCTGTCAAAGCACTTTGTAAACTCTGTTTTTTAAGGGTGCTGTATAAATATGTTATAATAAAAGTTTTTGAATCCATAGCATTAACTATCTGAGTACATGCATACAAATCTTTTTTTTTTTTTTTAAGATATTTTTTGGGCATTTTTATGCTTTATTTGATAGTGCAGAGAGACAGAGGTGAAATGGAGACGAGGGGAGTGACATGCAGAGAACGACCGCGGGTGGAATCGAACCCGGGTCTGCTGCTGGCCCGGCCTTACCAACTGAGCTAAAGGCGCCCCCATGCATACAAATCTAAATACTCAAACACACGCAGGTTAACCTTATATTTTCTTGGGAAATTAATACAAGTTTTATGTCTATCAATCTGTTTCCATGACGTCACTGGCCCATCTGAAAAACCAGTGTTCCAGATGTCCATCGCTAATTCATCATTGTATTGTCTTTTTTTTTTTTTACATTTTCAAAGAGAATCCTGCTAATAACACAACTCTACACACACACACACACACACACACACACACACACACACACACACACACACACACACACACACACACACACACACACACACACAGAAACACACACACACACACACACACACACACAACAGAAACACAGCTATTCTCAGCTCTCAACATACTTTTTCAATGCCGTTTTTTTGGCACGAAAGCAGATTATGAGGGAAGAAGATTTCAATATATATGCAAATAATTAAAGAAAGCATCTAAAAGGAACGCATTGCAAATAGCCACAGATGTTGCCCCAATTTACAATACAGCATCCAATTGATTATAATGAAAAGGCATGCATATTTGATAGTCAAAATAAAGCAATAAAGATGTTAGCTTGCTGAATTACAGGGCCTTTTTTTCGCCTTGTGATGCACATAACGTCTGTGTAGTAATATCCATAACTGGGTTTAGACCTCTAACTAAGTTTACCAGCGTATACATACAGTATGTATAAATGCTATTTTCATTCATTGAAGGTAATTGTTTTACTCTAAATTACATTCTCTCTCATGAGATTTTTCCATCGTAGATTATGGAATTTTTTGCAGAAAGATTAAAAGGTTTCACACATTCAAATGGCAGCAAAATATTTCCGGCTCACATAATATACAATGAAGAATATACAATATGATTCAAGCCACTGAATAAGGCAAAACCATTTTATTAATACGCCTGTTGCAAAAGTTGGACTGTCAGTGTGCGAAGGTTTATGTGACAGTCTACTGCCTTGCTATTCGAATTTACACATTTGTATTATTTACTGCAATGTACTTCATACTCTGTTTTGTCTCCTCCTCCACTGTTTTATATTGTATTGTTATATTTTATAAGTACATATTCATTTCAATGTGACCATGTACCATGTAAATTACTTTTTCAGAGAAAGAGGTACAGCACGTTTTAATGGTCTGTTTAAAAAAATATATTTAAATAAAAATGTGCTTACTTATATACACACTTTCTCCCTTACGGTGTTGTGCCTTATCTCCCCCTCACACCACCTCACTCACTCACTCACTCACTCACTCACTCACTCACTCACTCTCACTCATCACTCACTCACCACTACACTCACACACACACAACACACACACACACACACACACACACACACACACACACACACACACACACACACACACACACACAGGGCGGGTTTGATATCCCTGAGCGGATGTTCCACAGCGTAAGGAGAGAGTGGGACTCGGCTTCCAGAGACAACATGTCTGACGTCAGAGAGCTCATCCCAGAGTTCTTCTACCTGCCAGACTTCCTGCTCAACTCCAACCACATACAGCTAGGTTTGTTTGTTTTTAAAATATTTTTGGGGCATTTTCAAGCTTTAATATTTGATAGTACAGAGTTTTAAATGGGGAACAGAGATACAGGAGAGAGGGGGGTGACATGCAGTAAAGGTCCACGTGTCAGATTTCAACCCACACCACTGCAACGAAGGCCAGAGCCAATATGGTACGCGCTCTTCCACTACACCACCGAGGCCCTAACTTTATTAGTTTGTTTATTTAGAAGCCTCTTTAGCTTATGGATTGCTGCAGCTATTCTTGAGGTCCTTACAACCATCTTTACAAAAGGACAATGCAATAATGTTTTACGTAATTCCTGTCTGCCCTTTCTGTCCCTGCCTCCCTCAAGGCGACAGAAGTTACGCACTATAGCTTTAAAGGATGACACACAGTGATGTTCTATTTCCTGTCTGTCCGTATCTCTCTCGTGTGTGTGTGTCTGTCTGTCTGTCTGTCTGTCTGTCTGTCTGTCTGTCTGTCTGTCTCCAGGCTGCATGGAGGACGGTACGGCTCTGGGAGACGTGGATCTGCCTCCGTGGGCCAAAGGAGACGCTCAGGAGTTCATCAGAGTCCACAGAGAGGTCAATCAACACGCACCACACACACACACACACACAAACACACACACACACACAACACAGAGTAAGACATATCACCGCGCGCACACACACACACAAACAGAGTAAGACAAACTCTGTGTGAGTGTATTTGAATTGATTGTTCTTGGATATTCATTCCTCTTCCAACCGGGTCATGGCCAAGAAAATGTACTGTTCTTGAGCACTCGCAACTGGTTAAACGATCTAGAATTTATCCGTCAATCTTGCTTGGGCACAGTACGAATGCCTAGTGTGAATGCGCCCTTAGTATCTAAAACAAGAATCCACTGTAATAGTGTTGGTTGCATTCAGTCTGTTTGCCTGCGTTCTTTTAAATACAGTAGACGAGACGGATCTTATTAACAACAGCCAACAACAGCTTATTTGTCGCTGTTGCTTTTGTCTCATTTAGTTTGGTTCACTACATTTCTATCAGTACTGACTGTGTTCACATACAATGAACAGTTGTTGTTGTTTTTTTTTTGGTGAGAAAATGCATAAAAAGATATTGTATCGGAAGTTAAGATGACTGACATTGAAGGACAACAAGTCTATTCAACACCATTCAAAGCAGGAACAATACATAATACCATTCATTCTTCAAGCTGAATATTGGGTGTGTGTGTGTGTGTGTGTGTTGTGTGTGTGTGGTGTGTGGTGTGTGGTGTGTGTGTGTGTGTGGGTAGTTTTGTGTGTGTGTGTGTGTGTGTGTGTGTGTGTGTGTGTGTGTGTGTGTGTGTGTGTGTGTGTGTGTGTGTGTGTGTGTGTGTGTGTGTGTGTGTGTGTGTGTGTGTGTGTGTAATTGTACACTGTTCATTTTGTCTGTGTTGGTCTGATTTTCTTTAGTGTGACCCTCCTTGTTCCATCCCTGGGGCATTCAAGCCGGTTATCACTCTATAATCAACTGAACTACTCATATCGCCTAGCGCCTACCATTCTCATACAATTACTCACTTCAAAAGATTGTTTTTTTTGTTATGTTTTTTCCTATACACAAATGAACTCAGGACAATATATCCTTGTTATAATATTTTTTTAAGTTTTTCTTTCTGATAAACCAAGATTTTTTTATTAAGATTCGGAGCTAGGATATGCACATTACGCCGGTCATTAATGCCTCACTTTTTCCTTATTAACTCCTCAAAACAATCTCGGGCTAATTCTACCTAAATCATTCTTTAATTCCAAAACATGACCATATGCTCATAACACAGCTGCGCCATCTTCCAACTTCTAAATTGACTTTTTTGTGAAGAAATCATTCGGTAGCGGAATAATTTGATTGGTTGTATATCCTCGTAGAAGTTTCTAGTGTTTGATATTAACTGTTTGACTGATGGTTTGGGTCCCTAGGTAATAACAACACTGCACACTGCTGTATTCTAAGACTCCACAATGCACGGACTGTATAGTAGTTTTGTAATATTGACTAGGTTGTTAAAGGGAAACAGTTCAACATTTCGACAACTGGCTTGTTACATACACATTACATACAGGGGCAACACACACACACACACATACACACACACACACACACACACACACACATACAACACACACACACACATACAAACACACACACACAAAACACACACACACAACACACACACACACACACACAGCTTTTTGCCTCACTCTCATGGTCAAGAAAAGGCGATAGAAACCGTCCTTTAAGTTTGTGTGCTTTTTTTGATGAAGTCATGGACATTATTTCAACGTCGCTCTAACTTCAAACTAACCTCACACAGGATGAACAACATAATGCCAATTTCTTCATCATAAAATGCATGCCCAGTTAGCCTTTTCTTGAGCTAGTGAGGCTAAAAGTGAGGCTAAAAATTATGAACTTTTACGTTTGTGCTACAGTCTCCCCTCATACATTTATTGTTTTATTATATATTTTTTTCTTAAGGCCTTGGAGAGTGACTACGTGAGTTCCAACCTGCACCTGTGGATCGACTTGATTTTCGGGCACAAGCAGCAAGGCCCAGCCGCTGTAGAAAGCGTGAACACGTTCCACCCGTACTTCTACGCACAGAGGGGCCGGCGAGGCGCGAAGGACCCCCTCATCAAGAGCACAATCCTGGGATACGTCAGCAACTTTGGGCAGGTTCCCAAACAGGTAGAATATTATTAGTATAGTGGGAGAAGCAGGAGATTTACATTACTATCTGCATGTAGTTTGTGTTTTATTTAAAGGTGCTACGAGGAACTATTTAAATATTTCTGAAACAGTCTATTTTTTCCTTTGATGATTATAAATGACATGTAACAGCAAACGAGACCATCAGTGCAAAAGAATGCTTTTTTATATAGTTTTTCTTAATGCCTTTGTACATGGGTGTATAATACGCTCAACACCAGAAAAACTAAATGGTTATTAGTAAAAAACCTACACGCTTTGTTCAAAGGGGTCTGTAGCACTTTTTTGAAGAAAATGTATATATAGCAATAAACAATGGATTAACTATAAAAAAATGTTTTTCTCCTTTGTGCATCATGTGTGTTTCTGCCCTATAGCTCTTCACCAAGCCTCATCCACCTCGCAGCGGCAAGCAGGAAAGAATCACACCAAACCATCCGACGCCATTCTTCCATAAACTGGACAAACTGAAGACCCTGTGCAACCCTTCAGAGGTAAAGTTAGACTATAACACAGGCAGGAGTTAAATATGCTATCTTAAGGTAAGTGAAGCGATTTCTGACTCAACCCCCCAAAAATGAGTTTAGATGTACATTACATTTGCTATGCTCTGTAAAAGCAGTATGTTGACTAGCTCGGTAGGCCCCTTAATGTTTACATACCACGAAAAGTACATATATTTGCCTTATTAGTGACCGTTTATTTTAATACTAGAGTGTTCTTAATTTTGCACTAAAAGCTTGATTTATTTAACTTCAACTTTTTACACATTAAACAGATGAGATATATTGCATGAAAATAAGGTTTATAGGGTTTCTTTTCACCATTGCATAGAGCCAGGCTAGCTGCTTTCTACCTGCTTACAGCCTGTGCTAAATCAACCCAATCTGAATACTGTCTGCTAGCTTCAAATTCAGCTTACTCATAACTACAATACCTCCTTATAAACAGACCATATCTCCAAACAACTAAATCCACATCATAGCTTATATTTCCTTTTGAGTAAATTAAATTCAATACATTTCCATTGCTGCCGTCTGCATATGCCACTACAACACTATATCCCATTGTTCTCCGTTTGATGTAAATTACTCTACACGATAAAATATACACCCAGGTCTATTCCTAGGGGAACCGTTGGACCGACTTGCGAGTGTCCATAGATTAATTTAGACTATGGAACGGGGGGTTAGGAGGAGGAAGGAGAGGCTATCTGTTACAGCTTACAATATGGAGATGATTCTTTCTTCTTTCAGCTGAGCCTCTACTTAATAATGTGAAATATCCCCACAGACTCACTGAGCTGAGAGGAGATGAAACTACCAATGCTTAGGGAGAGATTCCTGCAAATTACATTTCATATTAAATCTTGCGGTTGTCTGATCTGATCAATAAGCAGATAGAGATGAATTGGAGGTGGATATATAGATATAGAGAATGCTGCTGTAAGACTAAGTAGAAATTATAACTTGTTTCTAGGGGATTTTAGTAAGAAGAGATGACGATAGATAGGTAATAATGATTTCTGTTAAGACTAGGTCAATTATAAGCACAATTACGGACTATGTCACACAAACACACACACACAATGGAAAAAGGCATAGACACACATGGACGTATGCACAAATGCACGCACAAACAACTGTGCATGATGCACACACATGCACACACAGGCCCTCAACAAACACAGCATGCGCACGCACACAGACACACAACAAAACACACTGCGCACAACAGCAGACGCCACAAACACACACACACAACTCAGACAACCTCACTCTCTCAGACCTCTCACCCTCTCTCTCACACACACACACCACACACTCTCCACACTCTCTCAACTCTCTTCTCTCTCACATCACACACCACACACACACACACACACACACACACACACACACACACACCCACACACACAACTGTCCCCTAGGATAGAGCCTCAGCTTGTGTTAACCTGGGAATAGCTTGTTTTAATTGCCCGTTTTTCTGTAGTCAATTTAATGAAAGTCTTCTACAAGTTTAGCTAGCGACCAAACTCTTTAATGTGATGCTTTTGAGCTGCCATTACCGTTGTTTGGCCGGGCAATGTTATTCAGGTACACAGAAGGCAAATGGGTCACTGTTTTAAAGAGAGCAAATGGTTTTAAGGACAATTTAACTTTCTACTTTTTTCACAAATTTTGCTCAGTCTTGGAAATTAATTATTTACAACTTTTTGTAGTTTGAAATGTTTGTAATCTCAACCATACTGAAAAATGCAGGATATGTTTCTACCTATTGTCCAGGCTGACTTAGGATCGTCACGTCAGTAAGAATTTAGTTTACACAAATCTTGCTGACATAGTCATATATTTGAAACTATAATCAAAATTTTGACTAAATTGGGCTTATGTGGCATCATTTTGATAAAGAATTATGATTCATTATTTAACACATATGTGTTCTTCTAGGTGCTTCAGGAACAATGTAAAGAAATTAATTTAGTTTTTCAAGGTGAATTTTTATTTTTGAAATGCTGGAAAAAGTCATTTAAACTATGGTCTTTAGATAATTTCATCATATTCCAGTTCTAATGTAAGTAAACCTGCAACCTTTGCATGCTGAGTTTCCATATTGTTTTAAATGTTCCTACTTTCCCTAAATCTCACAGCAGTGCAAGAGAACTCATGAGCCACATTATGAAACAGGGGGCTATCTCCTTATTACCAAAACCTTAAGAAATCATTTTTTTTCCATAACCATCATGACACTTTTTTTTAAGTTAAACTTTTAAACTTGAAAAGTCCTTGTATTGTACTATGCTTGCTGATGGTTAACTGTGTGTAAACATTATTGCAGAGTTGCCCCAGAGGTCCAGTGGGTCAGATGTGTGTCTGGAGAAAGATGTTTGTGTCCTGGAGAGAAACCGTCTCCTCTTGTCTCCTCTGTCTGGCTGTGTCTTCAGCTGGGGTTTCCCTGACAACAGCTCTGCCTTTGGAAACAATGGAGCGGAAAAGGTAAAGTATGTCTGTATATGTAAAGTATACCTCCACCAGGCTTTTTATTTTGATATGATTTACATTTATTTAAAACCAGGAATATCAAATTATATCAAAAAGAAAACTTAAAAAATTAATAAATAAATAAATATATAAAATAATCAATAAATAACAGTTTGAATAAATTAATACGTGCCTAAGATAGACCAAAAAATACACTCAAAATGTTTATATCTATATCTTCTACTCATCAAAAGCTTAATAAGTAAATGTAGTTTTAAAAGCCTTAAAATAATAATTAATACATTTAAAATATGTTTTCAGGAATTATTATTTTCTTTGTGAAATTACGACTTTCTGACTTTCTATGTCCCTCTTTAGACCTTTGCAGTGTGTGAGAGTGTGTGTGACTGGGGCGAGACGTTGTGCGCCGCCTGTCCCAACCCGACCACCGTCGTCACCGCGGGAACCAGCTCCGTGGTGTGTGTGTGGGACGTTGCCGTAACCAAGGACAAACTCACACACATGAAACTCAGAAAGGTCAGTGAGTGTTTATATCAAAAAAAATCCATGTGTGCTATGCTTAAGGCTGAGCAATTGTATACTTTCAAATGTATAAAGTGAGTACTTTCTTGAAAAGCAATAGAGAATACCTGAGAGCCTTACTGCATTAAATTCCATTATATTCCATTATATTTGTGTCACCTGGCACCTGACTGTTGTAAAAGAAAAAATTAAAATAAGACATTTCCACTATAAATTGATGCAGAAAAGGTACAAATTGGTGAACACAAGTTAACCAGAATGCATGAAATTAAGTGCTCAACGCTCAAAACTTCTTCATTAGTTGATGTAAAGTGATTTAAAAGTTTAAATGTGTGGTTCAGAGTATTAAAAAAACAAAAACATCTTGAGATAATGGCATTTTAGGTTAAAGCTTATTGTAGGTACTGTTAGTTTTTATATTTAAATTTAGATATATATCTTAATTTTAGCCTAATGTATGTTTAATGTATGTCTTGTTTTATGCTACTGGATACTTGAATTTCCCTCGGGATAAATAAAGTATATATCTATCTATCTATCTATCTATCTATCTATCTATCTATCTATCTATTTTAAAGCACTGTCTTGCTTTCTCTCCACAGCCCTTGTACGGCCACACAGACTGGGTGACGTGCCTGGCTGTGTCTGAGGTTCACAGCCTGATAGTCAGCGGGTCGCGGGACCTCAGCTGTATTCTGTGGGACCTGGAGGAGCTAAGCTACATCACTCAGCTAACGGGACACACAACCAGTATCTCTGCTCTGGCCATCAATGACCTCACCGTAAGTCCCCTTTTACTGCGTGTTCTTTTTTCTATTTTTTATTGGGGGGGGGTGGTCTGGAAAGTTTGGGAAATGCTTGATTTTAAATCTTGTGTATTCAAGGATTGAAATGTGCTTGAAATCTGAACACATCTCCTCACGATCTGCAACCTGTTCCCTGTGTGTGCACTTAAAAATAATCTAGTGTTAATACACAGCCTAGGCTCTGTAAACTGGTATCCAAACAAAGGGAGCCCACCATAGCTAGAAATAGGCCCGTTTACAGAGCCCATAGGCTGTGTATTAACAGAAGATAATTTTTCACAGACAGGTAAGTGAGGAGATATTCACTGATTCTGACACAGAAAGTGATTTTAACAACAAGCATTCTCCAGAATCACTGACTCCACCTTTAATTCCGCACCTGTTCTCTCCCCAAATCTCTGTTTCCTCTCTTCTTTCCTTTTGTTATTCTTGGCTCAGATTTGTCATTAAGGAATAACAATTATTCTCACCATTGACAGCACTGCATATCCTCTCAGTGTGTGTTTGGCTGTTTTTATTGCACTATTGGGCGTCAAAACTCTCGCTTCTCTCTCTCTCACACACACACACACACACACACACACACATCGCAACACACACACACACACACACACACACACACACACACACACGCACACACACACACGCACACGCACACACACACACGCTTAGAAAATAGAATATTGTGGAAAAATGAATGCCATTCTGTCTCTTTCCCAGGGTGAGATTGCGTCCTGCGCTGGGCCGGTGCTCTACCTGTGGACTATGAAGGGTCAGCTGTTGACCCACACAGACGCTTCCCCCGGCCCACGGCAGGACGTCCTGTGTGTCAGCTTCACTCAGAGGCACGAGTGGGACAACAGGAACGTCATAGTCACTGGCTGTGCTGACGGCATTATACGGGTGAGGGGTTTGTAACTTTTTTTAAGGCGAGAAATGGCAGGCAAAAGAAAAAATATGGCAGGCAAAAAGAAAAAATATGTCTCTCTCTCTCTGTCTGTGTCTTCGTGTCTGTCTGTCTCTCTGTCTGTCTGTCTGTCTGTCTGTCTCTCTCTCTCTCTCTCTCTGTGCCTTTTTTTTTTAAGCAGTGGTCAATTTTTGCGATTTTTATTATTTATTTATTTTTGTCTATTTTGCTTCCATAACATGTCTTCTTTCATACTAGTACCGGTATACATAAAATGTCCAACATGTACATTTAGATGATTATTTGACTAAAACTTGTCTGTTTGCATATTTATATTTTCCTGTTCAGTAAGAACTTTGGACACAAATATGTAGTAAAAACTAAATAAAGACTTTAACTGGCAAAAGTTTCAAGATGATATAAATACGTTAAAAATCTTTACCAACTATTCAACTGCCTAGCTTTAATGTGTGTAATTGTATGTTTGTCTTTATACTGACTGTCTTGCAAACTCTCTGTAGAACTATAGATCAATGCGAGAGCTTGTTTTTTATACATTATACTTTATATCGCACAGTGTATCAGTCATTACTTTGGTATTAGCTCCGTACGTAGCAACTTTGATGCCCATCACGGTATTAATAATAAGCAATATGTGTTGTGTGTACGGCGCGATCGCATACGCTTCCTCCCTGCAATCAGAGCTACAACTCTTTAATTGGGCTTCACTTGGGAGTGGGTGCCCATGCCACACACACACACACTAACGGACACACACACACACACACTAACGGACACACACGCACGCTGACTAACACACACACAATATATTTTTTAGAGACACACAAAAACACACTTTCACACGCACACTGATGGAGTTACACATACATACACACACACACAGTTACAAACAAACACACACTGATGGACTAACACACACACACACACACACACGCTATTATTACTTTATTATTACCTTGAGTCGTGGGGATGTGCACACGAACACACACACACACACACACACACACACACTGGTGGTGATAGCGCCTGTGAGTTGTTTGTTATTATGTTGAATTATGTCTGATTTTTGCTACTCGTTATGTGTCCCTCATACAGATATGGAAGACAGAGTACACCCCAACACAATTACCTGGCCCTGCCGAAGAGCCCAAGTCCCCCGGGCAAGAGTGTACGCAGAGCGACGGTAATGTAACAACGCACCAGGATAGCATATGCATATAGGTGTTGTAATTATAACAACGCTGAGGTTTTGAGTGGCTGACCGTGGCAAAAGATTTTAATTTTTTTTTTTTTTTTTTTAGATGCAACTGCTCACAAGAAAATGATTTTATATTTTTCCAGAAGACACCCATTGCTTTGTAATTAGATCAAATCCTTAAGTGTGAGATTATTATTTTTAAACCGCTCATCTCCGAAGCTAGACAGTTTTGTAATGCGTAGCGCCTCATCCCCATCCCTCACTAGCATTAGAGGCTAGCGAGGAATTATGTTGTTATAAAGTTATTAAAAACATAGAGGCAGTAAACACTGATGAGTAATTCTGCTGACGTGTGTGTGTGTGTGTGTGTGTGTGTGTGTGTGTGTGTGTGTGTGTGTGTGTGTGTGTGTGTGTGTGTGTGTGTGTGTGTGTGTGTGTGTGTGTGTGTGTGTGTGTGTGTGTGTGTGTGTGTGTGTGTGTGTTGTGTGTGTGTGTGTGTGTGTGTGTGTGTGTGTGTGTGTGTGTGTGTGTGTGTGTGTGTGTGTGTGTGTGTGTGTGTGTGTGTGTGTGTGGTGTGTGTGTGTGTGTGTGTAATTTAGAAAAGCAATAATACCCAGATCCAATTTGGCATACGTTGGTTACAGCCCTGCGTCACCTCATAGGAGTATTATGATGCTTGGTAAATTACACAGAGACAAGAAGTCTTTACGTAACACACAAGCGTTTATAATCAAGGGATTTTTTTTATCCCCTTTAACAGCCTGCAGACCGCTGATTTAAAGCTGCAGTGTGTAGCATTTGTTGGCATTTTGACAGACTTGGAATATAATATTAGTAATATGTGTTTCAATTAGTGTATAATGGCTCAAATATTACACACTGCACCGTTAAGACTGTTAAAGGTGCAGTGTGTGTGTGTGTGTACTATCGGCATATTTGGGGTGACCCTCTCCTATGTACTGTGTATATATAAAAGGCTCAATCTAGGGAAATAAAAGATTCCACAACTTTTATTTTCAAGCGATCTATACACTAATTAAAACTAGAGCTGCAACGATTAAAATAATCAACAACTATTTTGATAATCGATTAATCGTTTCGAGTAATTTTTTAATACAAAATTTCCAAATTCTCTGGTTTCAGCTTCTCAAATGTAAATATTTTCTGGTTTCTTTAATCCTATTATGACAGTAAACTGAAATATCTTTGTGTTTTGGACATAAAAATACATTTGAGGACGTCAACATGGGCTTTGGAAAATTGATCAACGTTTTTCACCATTTTCTGACATTTTACGGACCAAAACACTAATCGATTAATAATCGATTAATCGAGAAAATAATCGACAGATTAATCGATTATCAAAATAATCGTTAGTTGCAGCCCTAATTAAAACATACTTATGAATATTAAATTCCATTTCTACCAAGTCTGTTCTGAAAAAATTTCAATACCTTTAATGCACTTTTTGTGTGGACCGTTGGGTCAGGGTTACAGACAGTGGTGGACACAGTCATAAATGGGGATTAATGATGTAATATGGTGCTTGTGTCCACACAGTGAGCGGTTCACACCAGGTTAAAGGCTGGGAGAGACATCTGCTGCTGAGTCAGGAGCTGAACAGAAGTCAGGCCGTGTCCCAACAACGACGGTTCAAGAACAGCCCGGCCGTCACTGCTCTGGCCATGTCCAGGTAATGTAGATCAAGGTTTTAAGGCCTACTTCACCGGTTTGAATATGAAGGTGTATTGAATTCTGAGATCCTATGTAGTATAAATGTGCAAAAAAAATGAAATCGGTTCATCCTAGCCTGAGAAAAGGCAGAAAGAGTGTTTTTTTTAACCCTATATTTCTCTTTCTCATGACATCACAGAAAGAGAAATATAGGGTTAAAAAAAACGTACTTTGTAAATATTACTGTGATGTCACAGTAAAAGACATCACAGTAATATTTACAAAGTAAGTTATTTTCATATTCAAACCGGTGAAGTAGGCCTTTAAGGTTTTTGATTATTTGCACAATTTAAAATGTACAGAATGACAAAATTAACAAACGAATACAGTACAGGGAAAGAAATAAAACCTAGTGGCCTCATTTAAAAAACTTCTAAATAACACCTGAATAATTAAACAATTTCTAAAGTCAGGCCATGTCACAACAAAGTAAAGACTAATTCGGCCGTTACTGCTCTGGCCATGTCCAGGTATAGTAGGCTACATATCATGCATCTGTTCACATCAAATACAGGGATTTGGTTTAGATTTAAAAAGTTTAAACTACATCAAACTCTTTTTTTTTTCTTTTTTTTTCAGACATATCAAAAACAATACAAAACTAAATGAAAAACATAAAAATACAATAAACAAAATGTATGTTTAAATGACTTCACAAAAAGAAAACAAATTATCTGTATTGATGTGATATGCCTGAAAAGGAGCAGGAAGAATAACACTTATAACTAACACTCTTTGTTCTTAAAAAATATTTTCAACTTTCATTTTTAATTTACCTTTCAAATCTGGCTGTCAAACGATTAATTTGTGTATTACTGCCCCTTTCACAATACATTAATTAGCTTAGCATTCAGTGATTTTAAACCGTATCCATGTTGTCTTAAGCGTGCTCTCTTGCTCTCTTCTTCTGTGTAGGAGCCACGCTACTCTGTTAGCGGGCGACGCCTGGGGCCGAGTGTTCACCTGGATGTGTGAGTGAGAGGCTGTGGCAATTTCAACACAGTCAAGCCTACAACCACCATTTTGAAACACCTTATATCCACTTAGGATGTGTTGGAAAAGCCCTACTAACGTCCTCCCTCCTACATACTCAACATGTATATACTACATACTGTCTACTTAACGATCGATTGTGTATGCGAGGTTCGTCAGACCGTTTACACTGAAGTATACAGAAGCATTAAAGAATTTTAAAAAAAAACGTCCATGCCGTTTGAAAAGACGCAATGCATTGTGGGGCAGGTTGAGTAGGAAAAGTATCCTATTGATCCATACACAAAATCTTCCCGGAAGTTAGTACTCATCCGGGCATTTCTCGCCTACCCATACTCGCATACACAACCGTCACATAGTCAAATTGATGTCAAAATGAATGTCGATAGTTAGCCTGCTATCGGTGTATGAATGTGTGTGTGAATGGTAATGTGGGAAAGGAAAACAGGTCTCCCTTGTAAAAGAGTCTTCGGTCTCAATAGGACCGTATAAATAAAGGTTAAAAAAAAAAAAAAAATTGTGAGTAGGATGAGTAGTATGGCTTTCCGAACACAGCCTTAGACTGACAAAGAAAATCCATCAATGTCTAAGGTCGGACACCAGCGTAACATTGACAACGGCTGTATTTCACTTCAGTTTGTATCTGTTTGTGCATTCAGGAAGAACAATGTACAATTTTGGGTACATTCAAGTTTCAGACCATATAGAATATTTTATCTCCGACATGAATATTTATTGAGTGTGATGTTATTTTCCTTTGTATATAATGAATTTAAAAAATTGTCAAATAAAATTATTGACAGCTTTTTGCCTAAATCCTCTCCTGTGAGTCTCTGTGTTTTTTTTTAAAGAATGCAAGTTTTTTTTTTTTCACAATATATTTCTTGAAGTGAACACACACACACAAACAAACAAACAAACACCTGCACCATCACAACATACTAAACATCAACAACAGAAAAAAAAACAGAAAAAAATATAATGAAAGAATTATCATACAACAAATTAAAAGTTGTAAAGATGGAGTCAGTGATTCTGGAGTATGCTTTTTGTGAAAAAAAAAATAAAATAAAATCTGTCAAAATCAGTGAATATCTCCTCACGATCCACAACCTGTCTTTCCTATGTGTGCGCTGGAAAAAAATAAGTGTTAATTCACAGCCTGGGCTCTGTAATCAGTCATGTAGCTATAGCTAAGGTGGGCCCCTGTATTAACACCAGGTATATTTTTCAGCCGACACATAGTACAGACAGGTAGCGGATCGTGAGGAGATATTCAATGATTTTGACAAAGTGATTCTGACATCAAGCATTCTATAGAATCACTGGCTCCACATTTACTGGGGCGACTGTGGCTCAGTTGGTAGAGCCAACCTGCCACCTGTGTCATAGTTGTTGTGTCCTTGGGCAAGACACTTCACCCACCTTGCCTCGTGTGAATGTCGATAGTTAGCCTGCTATCGGTGTGTGAATGGTAACGTGTAAATGGGAACAGGTCTCCCTTGCAAAAGAGTCTTCGGACTCAATGGGATATACCTGTATAAATAAAGGTTAAAAAAAAATGTACGTTATCAACTGGCAACGTTTCATGTTACTGTATATCTATTAGTTATAAAATGTTTACCCTTCACCTGCAGTGTCTCGTTTGACTAGGTCCCCTTCAGCTTCTCCTAAACCAGCGATCCCTTACCAATCCAGCATTTTAATAGTATTGTAAGAGTTGGAGCAGTGAGTGCACTGCACAAGAAGCAAACCATTATCATAAAAACTATGGCATGCAAACATCCACTTGCGATGAGAATTTGCACAGTTTGACTTAGGTGAATGTTTGTGTGGTTGTGAGCAGACCCAGATGTTCAGTCAGTTTGTTGTGAATAGTTTTACTGAACTTTGTCGTTTTCTCACAATGTGTTTTCACTCTGCTCTGTAATGTGGAGAATTTGTACTTTTTTAATTTATTGAAGCAGAAAACCACAAGTTTAGAGAGTGTGTGTGTGTGCGACTCTGTGTGTGTGTGTGTGTGTGTGTGTGTGTGTGTGTGGTGAGAGAGAGTCAGTAACTGTGTGTGTGTGTGTGTGTGTGTGTTTGTGTGTGTGTGTGTGTGTGTGTGTGTGTATGTCTTTCTGTGTGCGTGAGTGTATTTCTTTCTGTGTGTGTGTGTGTGCGCGTCAGTATGTGCATGTGTGAGTGACTTTGTGTGTGTGTGTGAGAGAGAAAGAGAGTCAGTAACTGTCTGTGTGTGTGTGTGTGTGTGTGTGTGTGTGTGTGTGTGTGTGTGTGTGTGTGTGTGCGTGAGTGAGTGTATGTCTTTGTGTGTGTGTGTGTGAGTGTTTGTCTTTCTGTGTGTGTTTGTGTGTGCGCACTTCAGTGTATGTGTTGTTGATGTAAATGTGTCAGGGAATGCTTTCTGCTCGTGAAGACGTTTGGTATGTGTGTGTGCGTGTGGATGTTTATACTCAACCCAAGGACAGATCTGCCTCTGTGGCCACATCAGACATCAATCTGTAATCAGTGAAGGGCCTTGACAACACAGGCCTGGATACAACACACACATTTGAGGAGAGCCAGTATGAAACGTTACCCTCTCTAAACACATATCTAAATGTTGGATAAAGCCAGAGTTAAGATCTTTATTTCATTGATATAAACCACAAATTTGAATCCAAGATTTTTTACATAACAGATTTTTGATACAGCCTAATTTCATTTTATAATAAAAAAATATTACACTATGTACAGGTCTTACCAACGCATTTTCGGCAGGTTTATAAGAACAACATGTCTCATAAATCAGACAATTAACTACATATGAACAAATCCCTCTGTAATAACCTTCAGAATAGTGCTGAGAATGATTATGGAAAGTTAAGTTGATATCAGTGCTTTAGAAGTTGAGATGTTTGGTTCAGAGTATTTATTAACAAAACTAATGTTGAGATAATGTCCGTTAAAGATGGTTGTATAGGAGAAATATACAGACGCAAACAGACAAAGTTTAGTCAAATAAACACTTAAAGGTACATTTTGGACTATTTATACTAATATGAAAGAAGACATGTTATCGAAGCAACAAAGCCCCTCAAATAATCTAAAAATTGACCAGTGCTTGAAAAAACGTGCTTGTTTTTGCCTGCAGTGTCTTTCTTGTGTGTCTTAAATGATGTTAGATTGACTAGATTGTGGCGTCCCTCTGTCTGGCTCACACACACACACACACACACTCTCTTTCATCCCCACACACAAACACACACCTACACACACCACACACACACACACACACTCTCTCTCATCCACACACACACACACACACACACACACACACACACTACACACACTCTCTCTCTCACACACACACACACACTCCCCTCTATCATAACAGAAGAGGTCTCTCTCTTTAACCTTTGTGTGTGCGGCTAATTGTGCTAAGTGGAGCTAGCTTAATAGAGTGGAAAATAGCCCTTATAATTCTCCCGGAGAGCGCGCAATGACCTTCTCTAAAGACGACTGGCCATCTCCATTCTCCGCACGCCGCTGGTTTTTATGATATGAAATGTCAAACCGTTTGGGTTCCCTCAGAATAATTAAATCAAATAAATTATTGCACCTAGGCAGAACCATCTTGTAGCCTAACCCAATTATAATGCACTGTAAAGCTAATTATTAACCATGATTGCAATTAGTCTAATCTGAATAAATGTAGTCATTAGCGGGTTCATTCTAGTCAGTGATTTTTTGAACTGTGTGTGTGTGTGTGTGGGAGGGGTTGATAGCTCCGTTTATCTCTCTCTCCCACTAACACACTCTCTCACTCACACACACACACACACACACACACACACACACACACACACACACTTAAATGGGTGTGGGTGTGCATTACTCACCATCTCTCTCTCCACACAACTCTTTTACATCAGCCCATCTTTCATACATTGACCTTCACAAAATGGCCGACACCCTTCACCTTTGCTTTGGTACTTGAGCGTAATGCCTTCTGCCGGCTCCAGGATTCATGTCTGCAGTTTGAAATGCCTCTCTCTCTTGTCATGTTGATCAGACGGTGTAATCAAAAGCAGAACACTCCCTAAGCTCTTTCCTCTATTCCGGGGACTGTTTTTTTTTATGTCTTCGCTAGAAAATCCCTAAAATCCAAACAAGACATTGGCTCCAGATGGTCAACATTACGTCAGAGAGAGAGAGGCACCCTTTCATGTTTTATTTGATGAATATCAGTCCTGTAGGTTAGTTTTAAAAGCTATTGTTAGATATTTAGGGGCAATATACGCTTATTTACTTATGCAATGATGTATTTGCATTGTATATTGTGTATCTATTGTTGTTTTCGTTTTGCATTTGTTTGAACTCGACGTCATTGAAAATTAGGGTCACCCCTCAACTGATCTTTCTAGTATAAATAAAGGTTAAATGAAAATAAATAAAAATAAACGATGGTTAGCTTAGCTTAGCATATCAAATGGAAATGGAAGTCTAAAGAAAACGTAAACCAGCAGAATCTCTAATGGCACTTTCACACTTTGCAATGTTTTGTTCAATTCAATCAAACTCTGGTTCTTTTAAACCTGCAGTGTGTAGAATTTTTGGGTTTTATTTCCTAGCAGATTTTGTAGAAAGTAATTATAATATCCATAAGTAAATTTAATTTAGTGCATATTAGCTGAAAAAAATGTTTTGAATTATTTATTTTTCCCTTAGAAAGGGTCTCATATATGTCCATATTTCTGCATATTTTGGACCAAGGCCTAGTGCGGCCATCTTGAAAGTGTCATAGTTGGAATGTCATCAGGTGCATTGTTTAACATTTAGAATTGTTCTTGTCCTTGAAGGCCACTGTAGCTTCTGTTATTATTCGAAAGGGTTGGGGTTACCCAGGGAGCGTTGCATTCTAGAACTTTGTAGAACTTTCTTGATGATGTCATATTACACACTGCACCTTTTAAATGCATCATTCAACCATGAAGGTACAAACTCAGAACAACAAGAATCACGTATAAGTACTATACTAAAATAAGAATGTTTACATAGGAAATCATTTGTTTATGCGCGATTAATCTTTTTTATGCTTAAAATGTGTCCAACGCGTCTATTGCCTCATCGCATGAAGTTGACAATCTTGAACTTGTCACGTGATGAAAATGCCCTGAAGCTCTTGTTGTGGGTAAAACGTCTTGGTTGTTTCTGCTGGTTCCCTAGCAACCTTGTAATGATGACAAGAGTTGGGTAAGTGAAGAAATAGACAGGCACATAACCCTGGGAAAACCATAGCTTATTATACCGCTCAGATAGATAACAAATAAGTTATTTTTTCTCCAAAATTCCCAACTATAGCTTTAACAGTAGATGGGTTCTAAGTAGGTCAGGGATATAATGTGTTTGTATATGTTTGTGTTCAACGGCCTGTTCTAACTCAGACAGTGTGTGTGTGTGTGTGTGTGTGTGTGTGTGTGTGTGTGTGTGTGTGTGTGTGTCACTGAACACAATGCAGCTGTTTGTAATATCGAGTTTTGGTTTTTGTCTTTTTGTGAGCAAACACAGATAAATTATTGACAAATGTGACTTCAAATGTTCAATCCACTTCAAAGACATGATTTCAAACGATATTAAAATGACTCAAAAGGCTGTATGCTCTATAAATGTCAAACCACCAAAGGCATCATATTTATTCATTTGGTTTATTAATACTGTGATTATAAATACATATGAAAAGCATTTAACTCAATGCCTTTAGACAATGCAGTAAGACGGTTTCTTTCCACACATTCTCCTGAGTTTTTCTTTATTATATATATATACAGAAAATAGTTAACAGTAAAAAGCATTCTTATAAACATCTGGCTCGCAGGCCGGCGATGCCAACAAAACGAAACAAAAGAATTATAAGCTCCAAATGCTGCTGGATTGGAACTGCGCCGAGGAACAACACAAAACACTCATTTACAATAGTGATTTTTACAGCCGAAAACTAATACATTTTAAAGCTGTAGTGTGTAACTTTTTCTTGTAAATGAATGTCGGATGGTTACTTTCAAGCCGTCGCCAAACGAGTTGACACAAAGTTGATTAAGCCTATTATCAGCTCCATAAAACTCTCCCTGTATTTCTCAGTATGGCAGCGTTTACAAACTGGTGTCTCCCCCCTGCCACTGGTGCAGGAGCTCAGAAAAATCCCAAAAAGAGCCCAAGAAATGTTTCAGTTGTTGATTATACTGCTAAGAAAAAAACCTGGACGTACAGCAGAAGGTATAAAATCCATGAGCCATCACCGAAAGGCTTTACTTCATGTAGATGCACCGACAGTGTTGTTGTTATTACTTCAGAATTCATCAGGGGGCGACAGAAATTACGCACTATAGCTTTAAATGCTACACATACAGTTCATAAATAGTCCATTGAATGCCACTCAGAGAGCCCCATCCAGGAGGTAATCATGACATCCCTGTGTGTGTGTGTGTGTGTGTGTGTGTGTGTGTGTGTGTGTGTGTGTGTGTGTGTGTGTGTGTGTGTGTGTGTGTGTGTGTGTGTGTGTGTGTGTGTGTGTGTGTGTGTGTGTGTGTGTGTGTGTGGTGTGTGTCTTTAAAGCTGTCTTTCCTGGAAGAGGATCTGTGCGTACACCGTGTCTGTGTCCGTGGCGCTCGGGTCAGTTATCGGGTCGCAGGCGGCCGGAGGCTCCGGTCGCGGTCGCACCAACTCCAGCTCAGCGTACGTCAAACTTTCCTCTTGTGCTACTCGAGCCTGGAAAGAGGCAGGGAGGGAATACATGAGATAGATAGGTCCAGCAGGTGGCAGACGCCAGAATCCTCAACAAACTGGCCTCAATAATGACTAACCCCACTCACCCACTCCACGCCCTGAAGGTGATCAAGAGCAGCACCTTCAGTCACAGACTAATTGCACCAATGTGCAAAACGGAGCGCTACAGGAAGTCCTGTTTACCAGCTGCCATACGGTTTTATTATGCACAAAAATAACTTTGCACTTTGTAGTATTTATTATTGTTTTTATTGTTTTTTATCTTTTTTGAAGTATTTTAGCTCTATGAGGGAATGTGTGTGTGTTATGTCTGTCCATACGCTGTTTGTGACACTGTATTTTCCAGTTAAGGATTATTAAAGGATCTATCTATCTAGATGTAAAGGAATGGAGCCCACGGAAAAACATATTTGGGCAATACAGGGAAAGGAATTATTTTAATTTGTCCATTGCTTCTCTAATTGAAACCCGATTGACGAGCTCTAGATAAAAGAAATTCCAGATTTGTTTAAAACAAAAATGTGACATTCCTTGTAATTTAGTCCTTGTGAAAAGTCCAGATCAGACTGTTTTAGACCTCAAGGCATTTGTGAAAAGATTTGGTTATTATTTTCAAAGTGTTTTTGTTTTCATTTGTTATTTATTAATAAATGTTATTTTTTGGTTTATGTATGACTTTAAGAAGAAAATGGCAAATTTTAGTTTCTGCAATAAACTCAGTAGCATTCTTTGCTGCCATGTGACTTTTTTGCATAATATTTTGTTAAAATTTCATATCACATGTACATTGTCAATTTGATAATTTGTTTCAAGTAGTTTGAACAACTTTTTCTAAGTATCTTCAGTTAACCAAACTAGATTCCTCCCTCTCGCTTTGCTCTAGTCCAACTTCTCCCAGTGTGAAGTCATTGAGTAGTTTACAAATCCATGCTTAAAAAAAGTAGCTTCCCCAACACTGTGTATATAGTGAGTGTATTTCTCAGCACACGTTAGCACTCTTCCACTTATCACGGTAAACATGCCCTCAGTGCTTTACAGCTGCTGAAAGTATTTGTTTACAGCGATTTAAACCTCTTGGAACATTCAGATTTTCTCTAAAAAACATTTGGTACAATGGATGTTCTATCCAACTTCCTCAATCTTCATAGTTGGGCTAATGTAATCAATATGTCCGTGCAAACAAACTTACCCTGCTTTCCAAATCACATACTCTTTTAATTTTACTACACTACATACTAAAGTACAGAAGAGTTTTAGGGCCACAGACAGGAGAGAAAAAAAAATCAGATAAGTCTTTTTTTCTTAATTATGTCAAGAGATGTCAAGAATAAAGACGAATACTCCAAAATGCTATTGGAGTTAGTGGGGCATTTATGTATGTTCAGCATACTGCAATTGACGTGCATGTATTGGGACGTCCTAAATCTTTTTTTGGCATACTAAATAGTATGGAAGTTTTGGTATTGGAACGCAGGGTCAGTTTACTCAGAAAAACATTTGGTACAATGGTCGTCCTATTTAACTCCCTCAGATCTTCATAGTTGCACTAATGTAATCAGTATGTTCGTGCAAACAAACAAACATCAAACACACACTCACATCTCGAGGGCTTCCTTTCGTGACAAAATCATGGGAATGGCATCAGTGATCTTTTCAATAATTGAAGGCTAATGTTTTTTATTTACTTAATTACAATAAAAGTTTGATAGCCAATTCCTTCAAGGCACTTTTTTGAAGGTTTTACAAATAAGGAATGTTATCACTGTATCTCAAAACCACTCACTCACTTGATCAGCCATCTCTCACATCTTGAATATGTTACAATGAAACTCGCTGTTGGTGTAGGGGACAGTTATTGCTGGTCTATAAAATGTTTGTAGAAAATTTGAGATTTCTAAAGGTGAACTTAAAATATGAAGGCTATTCCTGAAGGCTTAAAGGTGGAGTCAGTGATTCTGGAGAACGCTTATTGTCAAAATCACTTTTTGTTAAAATCAGTGAATATCTCCTCACGATCCTCTACCTGTCTGTGCTGTGTGTGTGCTGAAAAAAATCTGGTGTTAATACACAGCATAGGCTCTGTAAACTGGTATGTAAACAAAGGGGATCCATCGTAGCTAGCAACATGCCAGTTTACAGAGCCCAGGCTGTATATTAACACCAGATCATGAGGAGATATTCACTGATTTTGACAAAACGTGAATTTGACAACAAGTGTTCTCCAGAATCACTGACTCCACCTTTTAAATAAAGACTGTCGTGGGAATGGGGCAAATGGTACAAGAAATTATAATGGATTATATTAGCCCATGTGATCTTTGGGATATCTGTACATTGTAAATAATGAAATATTTGTATATTTGGAAACAAACGCTTTTCTAATTTTGTCTTATGTAATTGTTCTAAATGCAAAACCCAGATGAAAACATTATTAAATCAAAATAAATAACAGCATCAGTAGAAAATCCAGCTGATCTTTAGTTTGAGTAGTTTTTTTCTCCTTTACAGTATACACTTGTTTGACATTTTTATTGAAGATATAAAACCAATGAGGCAATCTGAATAAATAATTGTGTTTGAGAAGCAATAAAGCCAAATAGAATTATCAAGCTCATAACGGAATGAAGAGAGCGCAATAAACTGCTGTAGACAATCATGAGGCAAAATTCCCTCTTGCGTGTGCGTGTCTCCATAACAACTCCGTGCATAGGAATTAATATACGTTTACAAAC
>CM047514.1:4425934-4470934 GCA_026122265.1 Ammodytes dubius | reverse complement strand
TTAAAACCACGTGACGATCCAAATGCTGTCTGGTTGGCCGAAAATCACGTTAATCAAACCGACATACACGTGCGTTTCTTGTTGACATTTTTTGAAAAGAGGTGAGATGGCTGAGTCAGCGGAAGAGTTTGACAGCGAGGGCAGAGACATAGAGTTGGGAGAGGAGTTTGAGAGGGAGGAAGAGGTTTGTGGTGTAGTACCGGATGATCCTTTGGATCGAGAACAGGAGTGGCATGTTTAAAAAATAAAATAATTGTTATATATTTTATATTATTTATTATTATTTTTTCATCTGTTTAAATAAAAACCTGTGAACCTTACCTTTTTAAAATTATTTTATTTCATGTTTCTATGTGCTACAGAGACTTAGATATTAAGGCTTTGGTTTTCAGAAAACCCTCAGGAGATAAGCATATGTATCCTAGATTTCCATAGGGTTTAAGAGGTGTTTTTCACAGGTGCCATAGTCATCAATGGGTTAAGAAATAAGAAGCTACCCACTACATCAGTTAGGCTTTAATAACTTGCTGCCAACTGAAACATATTAAGTAAGTAAGTAAGTAAGCTTTATTTATATAGCGCCCTTCACAGACCAGGGTCACAAGGCGCTTTACATATTTTTACATTTCATACACACACTCAAACACCGATGGCAGTATTAGCGATTAATGACTGCAGTTGTTGACTGATGGAGAGCTCTTGCCTATTTACTTAATAAAATCCAGGTGGTGGCCTTTCTCACTTCCATAGAATAAGCAAATATATTTTACCAGGAACCCATTGCATGATATACTCACTAACTGTCATCACTGCAGACTGTTTGGATGCAGAGGACAACACAGCAGACATAGGAACACAAGTAAGGTGAGGTCTTTCAAATGTGAATATTGTGATAATACAGCTATGGAAAAAATTAAGAGACCAGTCACATTACTTAATGGAAATGCTCTTAATGTCAATTTTTTCATTCGGAATTTGTTAGACATATTGTCAGTAGTTTGTAGAGCAAAAACAAAGCGTTTATTTTACTCAAACATAAACCTATAAATAGTAAATTGATTGATTGATTTTTATGATTGAAAAGTAGTATCAACTGATTGCGACAATGTAAGCACACAAAGGCAAACTTGAAACAAAAGGTAACATTTATTCATGCGTGTCTAATGTACAGATACAAAAAATTTAATAAAATTGGTAGGTTTAGGCCAGCTGCTGCCTTTTCTCAAACTTGCCACTTTCTAAAATAAAATTTAGTTTCTAGTAACAACGGGTTAAATTAATAAATTATAAAGCAAATTTTTGGGAAATTATTAATTGATTCAAAATCTTAGGAGATGGGATGCGTGATTTTTTTTTTACATTAATAATTTTTTTTATCCCACTTAAACAAAACTGCAAACTGCCATTAAAGTCAATATGCACACTTTAACAAGCAGACATGTTTGGATTGTAGGTGCACATATCCTGCAAATAAAAGGTTCATTCTGATCTAGGAAAATATGTGTTCATTTTCAATGCACCGACCACCCGGAACATGCTTTAATAGTCATTTAAATTACATGCTCTTCCAACCTAGAACCTTGATGCTAAATATTCCTGTTTTCAGCTGTAACTGTTTTTAGTGATATTTCCATACTTTTTGGGCATTTTTATGCTTTATTGATAGTGCAGATAGACAGAGGTGAAATGGGGCAGAGAGGGGAGTGACATGCAGAGAACTAACGCCCTACCAACTGAGCTAAGGGTGCCCCCCCCCCCCCACATATTTCCATACTTTTATTCTTTTATATATCTTTTTTTAATTTCCTTGTTTTTTTCAATTTTATTTTATGGGTGCTTCATTAAAATGCATGTCTCTGTTTTTATCCCAGTCATGGATATTTCGCACTTCATGCACTGTTGGTATATTGTGGTCTTAACTGTGTATTTTATTTACTGTTATCTCGGCTACATTGACAATGAGGGCTTGTCCTCAATTGTACCTCCAAGAACTAAATAAAGGTTGATTTGAAATAAGAAAGTAAAGCACTACAATTAACTAATTATTAAGTACTATTGATTAAGATTACGACTGAAAATATTTGTGCCTTTCTTGATTTTAACTCATCAACAGGTCTCACGGTGAAGAATGGATGATTTCGACTCCAACACCTCACAGAACGAAAATTACTTTAACCTCACCGCCTACTTCAATTACAGCAACATCACCAACGTCTATGATGTTAATTCAAAAGTTGAATTCATCAAGCATGTGGCGACATGCATAATCATCACTATCGGCCTTCCTCTGATCCTCGTGGCCATCTACTCTCTTTATTCTCTGGTATGTAGATTATGACAGATTTATTTATTTACTGTCTGTGTAATGTGTCTGTATGGGACAAAGAGTTGTTATTATCTGTATACTTTTTGGAAAATGTGACTCCAAATTTGCCCTATATGTAAACATTCAGCTCTAAGAACGGCTCTGTCCATGTGGCCTCAGAGGGCTGCTACAATCTGTAAACTCTCAGGGACAGATTTACTAAAAATTGTTTTGTGCAAATGTTTGACCAATGTTTTCCTGCAGGTGCGAAAGGATAATGTTGCTCCGATCTACGTCATCAACCTTCTCATCTCGGACCTCCTCCAGCTTTGTTGCATGATCCTTATTGAAGCACTATGTTACCCTAAGAAGACATGTGAATATGCACGGGTATACGCCTACGCCATCTTCTTCTATATTCTCCTATATGGTGTTGTGGTCAGTGTTGGCTTCATGGTGTGCATCGCCCTGGAAAGGTAGCTATCTGTCTATGGTTGCGTTCCGAATTGCATAATCTTTCTTTTTTCTATTCTACATACTACATCCGACAATAAAAAGAATCTAGTTAGGATGCAGTAGGCATACTATTGGGACATACTTTACTCTCTTATTTCATCATAACATTGCGCCTTGATCTTGCCTCTTGCTTTTATATCCGTCGCATCCCTGTTTGTTTTCATATGGAGGCTTCGTCGATGTTACGTCACTTCACGTGCGGACTGGATTGTGGGTCAGAATCGCCCAAATAGGATGCAGTTTTCAACACTAACAATCTTGCCACAAGAATCGGGACATCCTAAATCTTTTTTCTACATACTATATAGTAGAAAGTATGCGATTCGGAACGCAACCAAAGTGTTAAACTGCTTTGCTGTCTGATCAATGTCTCATTATGTAACTGTGTCTGTCTTGTATTACAGATATTTGCTGATCGCCTTTCCACTGTGGTACCGCTTCAGAAGAACTATCAAGATCTCTGTGGTGGTCTGTGTCTGTGTCTGGGTCGTTACTCTTGTCCCTTTAGTCACTTTCTTACTATCATGGGTTGGATCATCCGTCGTCGCATATACATTGGTAGCTGTCTGCCTTCTCCTTCCCTTCCCACTGTTCATATTCTTCCTGTGCGGGACCCTCAAAGCCCTGTCTGCTTCCATCTCTGTCTCCTCTGATGAAAAACGTCGAATTGTTGGGATTTTGGTTCTGGTGCTGCTCATTTATACGCTGCTGTTTTTGCCTTTCATCATTTTATTACTTTCTGTTCACAAAAAATCTTCTGATATGTACAACTCCATCTACCACCCGGCCTTTATGATTCTGAAGTTGAGCCCCCTTGCAGATTTAGTTCTGTATATTTTCATGAGGAAAGGGGCCATAGACAAGCTGTTGGCCTGTCTGTGTCGTTGCACAATGGACAGCAATGATAACAACAGGCCAAAAGATTTGAATAATGACAACATGTAAATACAGTCAGCGAGAGAGAGAGAGAGAGAGAGAGAGAGAGAGAGAGAGAGAGAGAGAGAGAGAGACTGGCAGATACTGACATCTATTTGATATCCAAATAAGAAAGCATTGATATGATGTTTGACCTATACCTTTATTGTTGTATGTATTCTTAACTCTTGGTGCTACGAGGAACTTTTAAAAATTTCTGAAACATAACATGTTTTCCTCTGATGATCTGTAACAGCAAACGAGACCGTCAGTGCAAAGAATGCTGTGTTTGCTAGTTTTTCTTAATGCCTTTGTCATGGGTGCGCTCATCCTTTAACTATAGCTGGCTTAGTAAAAACACTACCGCTTTTGTCCAAAGGGGGCGCAAGAATTAACCAAAACTGAAAGAGCACCTTTTTTTTAAAGTCTTTATAACTTTTGTTCTATTTTTGTCTCATCTTGGCCCATTTAAATTTATTTTTTTATTTTTGTTACACATGATGTATTTCTATCCAAAGCTGTGTTGGTTTTGCTCATTTCTTATTTTATGTTGATTTACAGTCAGACATAATTTTTTTTATAATTTCTTGTGTGTTTTTCTTTAATATAAGTTTGATTTTGGTGTTTTTGTGGAAGGCATGTCAGTTTTGGGGCATTTTGTTTTGAACTGATGTTATTTGCTTGCCAATATACATTCTACATAACATACTACATCAGGTTATATGTAATTTTGTATTATATTGTAAGTTTATATTAACAATCTATTTTCAACCAATAATGTGAACATATACCTTTGGCTTTTTTCATTGAATTTCAAACTGACAAAAATAAAAGATTATGAAGCCTACTGTCTTAAGCTGATAACCAACTGACATTCATCTCCATAAGGTAAGAGACTAACAAACTAGGCATAAGTACCTTATACAGCCCCACTACAAAAATACATAATACACATTAGAAAAGCGAATGAATTGAAATAAACCAGATAGATGGATCGATAGACGGCCAGACAGATGTGTAACCCAGGTTATTCTCTGTAGTTCCAAAGTTACAGGAATTTCTTAAAAGCATTATTTCCAGAGATAATCGCTAGATACTGTAGTTTACGATGCCCCCTAAACGCATCGCGGGCGCAAACACGGCAGACTGCCAGCCGATGACATGGCAGCACAGAGAAACTACGAGACTAGTAGACCCCACTACAAAAATACTGAACTACCCCCTTTAATTTCAGCAGTAGTTACTTTAAAAAAAAAAAGCAGTAGTTACTTTGAATCAACATCCTTACCTGCTTTCTGGACACTTGACAAGGAGGTAACTGGCTGTGAGGGGAAGAAGCAGAAAGAAAATATATGTTGCAAAGTTGTTCAGGTATTGTTCTGAATAGTAACACTTATACATAAAGTTCGATAACACTTTACAATAAGGCTACATCAATGAACTGTTAATTAATGCTTAGTGAATGCTATTAATGGCTAGTTCATGCTTAATAACCGTAATGTTCGGTTGGGCATTTACTATGAAACATAAAACTTTTGTTAACACTTTATAACAATGTGCATTTGTAAATAAATCATATGTAAGTCATTACATGTGAAGTTAGTATGGGTTACATGTTGGGTTCACCTTTGAGTTGCCTGTGTCTTCTGTAGAAGTATTGACCGGTGAGAACCAGAGTGAAGAGGAAGATAGACAGCAGGCCCAGTGAACAGATCAGCACAGCGCACAGATACACATCTACAAACACACAGACAGACAGACAGACACACACACACACACACACACACACACACACACACACACACACACACACACACACACACACACACACACACACACACACACACACACACACACACACACAGAGACATAAGGCTTTAGAACAGTGGCATCAAGAGTTTGAGAGTTTATTAGAAGTAAAACCTTGAGATCTTATTTCTGAGGGGGTCCTTAACACATTTAAGATTTTTTTTTTTGCATTTTTATGCTTTATTGATAGTGTAGAGACAGAGGTGAAATGGGGCAGAGAGGGGAGTGACATGCAGAGAACAACCGCGGGCTGGAATCGAACCCGGGTCCGCTGCTGGCCGAGGCCTATGGGGGGGACGCCCTACCAACTGAGCTAAGGGTGCCCTCATCCTTAACACATTTAAACAGAAAATAAAAACACAAAATACATTCACACACATACAAAGCTCCCCCAAGCCCAACTACTCCGACACCCACTGACCACCCTGCCTACATATGTACTATATGCAACTGAATGTACTATAAGTTTACATACATCCCAATATACATTGCCGTTTACAGTATGCATGAACAAACTGGAACATGCAAAGTGATACATTTTTTTTTTTAATATAATAAATAAATAAAAATGAATCATGTGCAGCATCATCAAAGTGAGACTTGGTCAAATAATACAGAAGTACAGCTAAAAGGTGAAAGCCGTACTGTACCTGCAAATAAGCGCCACAGTCCTTCACTGGAACGGTCATCAAGAGCAAAGTGCACTGGAAGAAAAAAAAAAAACTCCATTCAAAAACATGGCTTAAATGTTTGCGTTCTGACCTAAGTTGGGTCCCTTAGTGGAAGACAGCCCCTGATCGGTTCATGTAGCTCTGATAACCAGGACAAAGTGGTTTGGTAATGTATAAACAATATTGAATTAAAACTACAAGACATTCTTTAAAACAAATTTCTGAAGTAGAATTTTTTTTTCTTTTTTATTAAAATTTTTTTTTTTGTCATTTTTTCTTTATCAACCACTGTGCCCAGAGACCCCCCCCCCCCCCCCCCCCCCACACAAAAAAAGAAAGCAAAGTGAATATCTAACCAAGATTTCAAGAGTAGGAGTTCGTACAATTTCCAACACTGGTGCTTGAAATGCGTTGTCTGAGGGAATGACCTACAAACACCACCTAGTGTTTCCGAAATCCGAAATCAGCTGAGTTCTTCGCATAGAAACCAAAACACACACACCGCTATTACCTTACAGGATCCAACATCCTCACACAAACAAAACCACACCAACACGCTCACTCACTACAACACACACACACACACACACACTCACACTCACACCACATCACACTCACACTCACACTCACACTCACACTCACACACACACACGCACCACACACCACACACAACACACACACACACACACTCACTACACACACACACACACACACACACACACACACACACACACACACACACACACACACACACACACACACACACACACACACACACACACACACACACACACACACACACACACTCACACAGGCCTGGCTTTATTGCCATTCTTGGACAGTGTTTGGGGGGATTCCCTGCATCTCCAATTCTCTTTTTATTTTATTGGTCCCTTTCACAATTGTTTAATGTTGAAATTCTCTTTTCTTTGTGATCGTATTAGTGAGAAATGGAACGAATAAGGCTATTGTCGTTGACGGGGCAGTGAATGATGGCTATTGTGTAGGTCAGGGGTATTTAGCAAGAGGTTGAGGAGAGTCAACAGAGGCTATGTACATAAATTACTTAGACTAAGCTCCTCATAATGAGTTTTTAATATGTCTTTTAAACACAGGTTGATAAACATATTAATAAGACATGATAAGATATTAGCTCTAATTGACTTTTAGCCGGTTTCCAGGGACGACTAATTAACGTCACCGAGCAACACAATGGCTTTTGTGTTTATGACAAAACATGGAAAGATTGTATCAGATGAATCGGTGATAAGATTAAGACACACTTTAGATAATACAACCGTGTAATTTAAGAATATGGCTGCCTGTGTTTGATAACATATTTTCCACATAATTTATTTCTAAAATATGAATGCGGTCCAAGAAACAAGATTAAGATAATATTCGTTAAAGATGGTTGTGTAGGAGAAATATACAGACGCATACAGACAAAGCTTTAGTCAAATAAAAACACCTAAATGTACATTTTGTACATTTGATTTATACTAGTATGAAAGAAGACACGTTATGGAAGTGCTACGAAGAACTTTTAAATATTTTTGTCTCATTTAACTCTGATGATTATAAATTACATACAAACGAGACCATCAGTGCAAAATATACTTTTTTCTAATGCCTTTTGTCATGGGTATGCGCTCACCCATGAAACAGCTGGCGTGGTTAAAAAAAACACTTCCGCTTTTCCTCCAAAAGGGGCTGCTAGAATTAACACAAACTGAAAAATTCCTCATAGCCACTTTAATGCCAGTAAAATCATATAAGTTTCAGTCACACAGAGCCATGGGACAACGCCCTGCTGGCCTAGATTGAGGGCAAAGTCCCCAGTGAGGACAACCCACACGACCTCAGGCATCTCAGACTCGCGCCGAGCCGACCACCGACACGACCAGAGACGGATACGGATACGGACATTATGACGGTAAACAAAGAGCAGAGTTGTGACTGTAAATCTAGGGAACCCCTTTAGTCTGCAGATCTCAAAGGGCTCAACACCCCACTGTGATAACTGGACTAGTCTTACTCAAAACATATGCTACACAATATAAGGACTAATAACTAACCCTTTAGTCCTCTCCCATATCTATAAATCTCCAACTTAATAGTTTTGTTTAAGCTATTGGTTATTTCTGGGCACAAATAGTGAATCAAAAGTGCATAGAAAATATACATATACTACAACATACTGTATTAAAAAAAATAGTAATAAAGAAATTGTAATTTAATAATAATTCTGTCATTCTATATTTCTCTCACATATACAAATTTGTCTCTTTTTCCTCTCTTCTTTTTTAGCTGGAGTACAGATTATTCTGGTGTAAACCAAAGCTGTGTGTTGTTCGAAAGCGAAGCACTATTACCCATCATTGCAGCCGGGCCTCCAAATCGTCAGCTCCCATAAGAATCCTCATCATTACCTATTGGTAAGTTTTTCCAAAGCCAGACTACAAGACATCTTCTTAATCCATTGACTGCTATTAGGTCACATAGTATCTTCCATTTTAGTGCAATTTAAAGGTTTTCCCTTTAATAAGCAGAAATCGGGCGTAGTGGATAGAGCACGTACCATATTGGCTCTGGCCTTCGTTGCAGTGGTCACGGGTTCAAATCCGGCCATGGACCTTTACTGCAGGTCATCCCCCCCTCTCTCTCTCTACTGTCTCCCCATTTCAACTCTGTACTATCTAATAAAGCTTGAAAATGCTAACAAATATTCTTTAGAACAATAATAAGTTCATAGGACACCACATCTAAAAAAATAAATTAAAAAAAATTTGATACATCTCTGTTTCTTTGTGCTCACTGGGAGATATTGCCTCATCTTGGCATTAGGTTTCTAACGCTGCCACGGTTAATATTTTTGTGTCCCGTCTTCACAGCTGGACTGAGACAAAAGTAGATAGCCTTAAATTTATACCTGATGCTCCCCAAGCCTTCAATGAAACCAGAGCAGTGTATTATTGTATTATGTATTTTGGCTCAGTTGGGATCATGGCACGGCTTTAACAGAAACATCTGGGGAGAGTGTGTATTTCAATAGCTACTGTATCAGCCAACCTGTTAACCTGGGGCCACGCGCACTGATCACATGTGGCTGGTTAAGAGTGTGTGGTCAAATTTTAAGGTTTAAGGTGTTTATTTGACTAAACCTGGTCTGTTTGCGTCTGTTTATTTCTCCTCTACAACCATCTTTAACGGCCATTATCTCAACATTGTTTTTTTTTCAATACTCGGAACCAAGTATCTCAACTTCTAAAGCAGTTACATCAACTAAAATTTCCATAATCATTCCTAGCACTATTCTGAAGGTTATTGCAGAAGGATTTGTTCATATGTTGTTAACTATCTGATTTATGAGACATTTCCTTCATTAAAAAAAAATGCCGGAAATGCATTTTCACCTGTAAGGGCCTCCTTAACCTAATTTGATTATCTTGATTATTGTAGGTACGTATTGGCACGGTCTAAATGAGTTCCATTGCAACTGAATTCCCCAGTAAAAGTTCTCCTGAGGCTTTTGCATTAAAGTAAAACCCAGAATGCTGACATCATGTATTTCAGAGGTTTTGAACGTAGCCAACTCAGCAACACTCTACCTTAACACACAGATACATTGTTGAGTGTGGTCTGGCTGTGTGAGCTCATTGTTTTCACATGGAAATGCCAGAGAAATGGGTCACACTTTAAAGACACATATAGGCTTTAACTTAACAGCAAATAGCAGCTACTGTTGAAAACTCTTTCTACACATTTCTATTTGTCTTTCTTCTCTTAAAGGTGTAGTCAGTGATTCTGGAGAACGCTTGTTTTCAAAACACTTTTGGTCAAAATCAGTGAATATCTCCTCACGATCTGCTACCTGTCCATGCTGTGTGTGTGAAAAAAAAGTCCAGTGTTAATACACACACAGCCTAGGCCTGTAAACGGGCATGTTGCTAAGCTACAGTGGGCTTTTTGTTTGCATACCAGTTTACAGAGCCTAGGCTATGTTTTAACATTGGATTGTTTTCAATTCTCACACAGTACGGACAGGTAGCAGATTTTGACAAAAAAATATTTTGATAAAAAAGCATTCTCCAGAATTACTGCACAGCAAATAGCACAGCCAGAGTCCTAAACATATTCTAACACATACTGTATGCCCTTTGTCTCTTAATAGAAAAACGTCAGCTCCTCCTTTTATTCTGGAGTTTCCATTGCTAGATAACACGGACCGTTTGCCTCAGCTGAGTCTGTGCGGTTGTAAAAGGGAATTCCTTGGAAAGCAATATTCCATGGAAAAGATTTTCAGAGTAATAACATCAGAATTCCCCTTTGAATATGATCCTCTCATGTAAGCGACCATGGGTTGGGCAAATGTATGATAATAATAAAAAATTTGGAAATGTGAAAGATTTTCCATATACTTCTTGTCAAAAGGCCTGATGGTGGTAAAACACAATGCATAGTTTTGCTGTTTATAATCATGACAGAGATTTGTTTTTCTTTACTCATAAGCTTTAATCAAATGTAAGTTAAATTGATAAATTATCTTCCATTTGATGTACAAAAGGTTAAAAAGTGAATTAAATCTGACTCCAAACCTGCTAGAAATCGAGCAATACTTTCATATTTCACCACCTGACTCTCTTTTGGCTTTGCTCTTACCAGGGGACACCATCCAAATGCTGCAGGACTTTATCCATAGTTGGGGAAGCGACTTATTCAGCTTCGCAAACTACCAATGACTTCACACTGCAAGGAGATGAACTACAAACTTCACTCGGTCTTCCCGCAGACAAATGCAACAGGTAAGAGTGTGTTGTCTAGCAACTTAAAGCCCCTTCACACATGTAGTCTTTACCAGAAATGTGCCATAAATTTGCCAGCCTTTTTCCTGGAGAGGTAATTTATGCAAAAAAAAACAGAAGGCAATTCTGCCATTTCCCTGCTCAACACCTAATAACATTACAAGGAATATGGGAGGGAGGTCTGTAGTGTGAACGGAAGCCAGACCCTTGCAGGGAAGGCCCATAGACTCTCCTGTATATTAGTAATACCTGTCTAGTGTATATTAGCCTTACCTGTCAGCTGTGTGGTGCTGGTTCCATTGGACGAAGCTCTCCACGTGTCTTTGTGTTTGCGAATCTCCTGAACCTTTGCAGGTGTAGAATCCCTGGTCCGCGCCCGTCACGTTGAGTATCCACAAGCGGAACACTTCTCCCTGCGTTTCCTCAAACAGGCGGAACTTGGGCTGGGGAAAATGGCGCGTGTAGTTCCCGTACAACTTGAGTTTTTTTATGCCCATTTTGACTATCAGAGCCTGGGTAGGTTCGAGTGCTGTAAGGGGGGTAGGTCTGGTGGTGGTGGTAGTGGTAGGGGCCGTTAGAGGGGCGTAGAACCAGCGTAGGATGAGCACACTGCCGCTCCTCTTCCGTTGAGACACAAGGCAGGACAGGGTGGAGTTGTCTCTCTCTGTTACCATGACCACAGGCCCAGGGGTTACCGTCACGTTCAGGGCGTGACATAGGCCCACCTCTGTGGACGAAAAGATTGATTGATTGATTGATTGATTGATTGAGATTGATTGATTGATTGATTGATTGATTGATTGATTGATTGTCTTTATTTCAAATATGTTAGCAATAAAAACAAAGGTAAAATAGTAGATGAATAAATAAAAACAAAAAGCAAAAAAAAAAAACAGACACACACTTTCCACATGCTCGAAAGGGGGTAGGAGGAAGTAAATAAAGGAACTAGTCGTACCCCTTAGCATGCTTCATACAGTTTCTGGCAGTTGGTTTGTTTTCAGTCAGTTCCATTTTCATTATTATTTTAAACACACTCTTGTCTAAACAAACTCACTATGAAACAAACATGTGTTCCTTTTTTTTTTTAAGATATTTTTTGGGCATTTTTATGCTTTATTTGATAGTGCAGAGAGACAGAGGTGAAATGGGGCAGAGAGGGGAGTGACATGCAGAGAACGACCGCGGGTGGGAATCGAACCCGGGTCTGCTGCTGGGCCCGGCCCGGGAGGGGGACGCCTTACCAACTGAGCTAAAGGCGCCCCCAAAACGTGTTCCTTTTTAAAGTTTTTGTTGATTCTAGCGCCCCCTCAAGACGAAAGCGGTAGTGTTTTTACGACACCAGCGTCAGCTGTCCTAAAGATCTTTTCTAGCGATTTACAGCAGGCAGACTGGAACATCCTGTGTTTATGAACGCTACTAAATCACAGTTTACTCTGCTTCACCGTGGTCATATCACCATTATTAATCTGACACAGTCACATATAAATACACTACCTCATGGCCATGCATCCTGCCGTCTCTCTTTCACTCACTTCCTAAACAAATGCATGTGCCGCCAACACGCACTTGAACGCTAGTGTCATGAAAACACTACTACTTTTGTCCTAAGGGGCCACTTGAATATAAACAATGGAAAGTTCCTCCTAGATACTTTAATAAAAAACTATATAGAAATTGCGCTGCTTTCGCCTATGGTCTCGTTTGCTGTTACAGGTCATTTACGATCATCAGAGGAAAAATTACACTCTTTCATAAACATTTAAAATGTCCTCATAGGGGCCATAACATATAAGAAAACTCACATGGTATATATGATCTAGCTATGTCACTACGCCCTGCTTTTTAATTGAGTAATTAACTAGCGTCTGTAATGTGCCCCTTGTGCAACAAAAAAAAAACTCTGAGTTCATTTTTGCAAGATGTTTAATTTCCTGCCAATTAAACATAATTGCAGCATTTAGACAAAGCAAGTTTTTCTACACACACCCTTCAGTGGCTGCTAAAGATTTACGGTGTTGTAGCCCACACTGTCACTGTATCTACTTATTTATGTCATTCCATCACTGGTGGAGAATTCAGTGTGTCAGTAAGCGTGAGAGGGTTAAGGAGAAAAAAACTAAAACGTACTTTTTTGGGCCCTATTTTTTTTACGTGCCTGGAGGTATATGTGTGTTATTCTACTGCCAGATGGGTCAGGTATGTGTGTAAGAAGACACATGATGTCTGGACACAATATGTGTAGATCAGACAGACAAAGAGAATCTACAGGTGGTAAACATTTATCTTTAGCACGGACGGTACACCACGAAACAGACATAGACAAACACGACATTATAACACAGACCATCTGGGTTTTTGTGTGTGTGTGTGTGTTGTGTGTGTGTATGTGTGTGTGTGTGTGTGCGTGTGTGGTGTGCGTGTGTGAGGTTAGTTGGGGAGTCTCTCTGCTATGCTAGTTAATGTGTCAACAAAAGCAGCAACAGTTACTTGAGACAAACACAAAACTGAACATAAACATAAAATTATAGTGCAGGAAATATAAGTTGTGATTCACTTTGATGGCAGTTTATAATAGGAAAATTGTACTTGGGTTTAACAAACTTGCTTAGCTGTACAACTGGTTTGATTTTAAACAATTTGCACAATTTTGAAGGCAGTTTCTAAAATGCAAATATTTTTTTTCTGATCATAGGGAATAAACTTGCCCAACTCCACAATTAGTTTGTCACTAGTTTAAACAACATTCCCAGTTTGCATAAGACCTTTTGCTATATACAGTACATCAATATTGCCCATAATGTAGGACTTATAATAATCAATGCATTATCAACTTTGGATTGTTGCAGATACATCATTTACACCCCAAAGTTCCACTGTAAAGTCAAAATGTATTTATGAGGAAGACTGCAGGGAATGTATAGGTTCGAAATAAGTCAATGTACTAAAAGTTATCACAAGTCTGTATAGAAGAACAATTAACAAGAACAAACTTGCTCAACTCCACAACTTGTTGCCAAGTTTGCAGAGTAATTTTTGTATATACAGTACGTCAATATTGCCCATAATGTAAGACTTATAATGATCAATGCACTTGCAACTTTTCATTGTTGCAGAGACATCATTTACACACAGAAGTTCCACAGTAAACTAAAAACATATGAGGAAGACTGCAGGAAGTTTAAAACATTTGTTCAAAACAAGTCAAGGTCATAAAAGTTGATAGCAATCATGTGTGTAGGTCTACTCTGTGTATATCTGCATTGTCTTAGTTGACAAATAAAGCAACTTAAACGTATACTGTAATATATAAATAAGGACATTTCAAGTTAATTAACCCAAAATGTATGGTTTCACATTGGTCTTTGTTAGTTGATAAATTGAGTTACTACTACCACAATACTTCCAAAAAACATATTTCTTTCATGCTTTCTTACCATTATAACCTGTTGTCAAACAATGCAATCTTACCTGTGACCAGAGCCTTAGTCAGGACAAGGACCACTATATAGAAGAACATTTTCCACAGTCAGCGAATCCATAAAAACCCAGACAATCTGCAAACTGCAAACTGCACAGCACTTCTTCCACAGAGCAGCAGCTACATTGAAAACATAGTGTAGCCCGACTCCGCAGCCCTCCGGAGCCCTTACCCACCATTAACTCTTTTTCCCTCTTTTCCTCTTTTTCTTTTCTGTGTAATATGAAACAGTAAATGCTCTGTTCGCCCCACTTAGAAACTCCCACTCACTCTGTGCTAGAACTCTCCCCAACTCTCTCTCTCTCTCTCTCTCTCTCTCTCTCTCTCTCTCTCTCACACACACACACACACACACACACACACACACACACACACACACACACACACACACACACACACACACTCTCCCTCTCTTTCTCTCTCTCTCCCTCTCACTCACACACACACATACACACACACACTCTCCCTCTCTCTTTCTCTCTCTCTCTCACACACACACACACACACACACACACACACACACACACACACACACACACCCCACACACACACACACACACACACTCTCACCCTTTCTCTGTGTGTCCTGCTAAAACTTAGGAAATGTCATTTCCTGTGTTGCTGTGTGGAGTCTTGGACCGCGGCCCAAAACCCCAGAACTCAAGAACTCTAGAACTCTAAAGCGCTGGATGGTCAAACAGTCTTGTGGGTTCGGTTGTGTGGTTGTGTGCGCCAGCCGGTCACACTGTGTCATTTCAAGACACATATATATACACAGTACAACAAAGGGCTGAACATGCATTTCCATCACTCTAGTTTCCCCTCAAAGTCTCTGGGATAAAGGTCGAGTCAGTGTAGAGAACGCTTTTTTGTCATTATCAATTCTCTCTTCAAAATCAGTGAATATGTCCTCCAGATCTGCTACCTGTCCATACTGTGGGTGCGTGCTGAAAAATAATTTGGTGTGAATACAGTGCCTAGGCTCTGTAAATTGGCATGTTTATAGCTACGGTGGCCCCCCTGTTTACATACCCTTTGTCTACCAGTTTACAGAGCGTAGGTAGGCTATGTCTTTTTTTGTGAAAAAGTGATTTTGACAACAAGAGTTCTCAAGAATCGCTGATTCAACCTTTGAATGCTAAAGTTCATGGATGTGAGCTCTTGGTATAGTTGTGCCTGCCTGCCTGCCTGCATATGTTTATGCACTTAGTTGTGTGTGTGTGTGTACGTGTGTGTACGTGTGTGTGTGGGACCTCTCCCTGTCTGGGCTACTGGACAGAGTGGCACAGGCTTGTCTCTGGCTGTGGTTGTCAGACTGTCCCTGCTGCTTTATTGGGCCGGTGAAACTGCTGAGGCAGGACTTCTGCTGGCGCTCAGGGCTCTGCCAAAGCCAAATGGAATTACAAAACACATTTAACCCTTTAGGTCATATGGACTGTAGGATTCTCTGGAAAAGTATGGATTTTGGGGGCATGTCCTAAACCCTGTTTGCCCCATTTCATCTCTGTCTCTCCAATCTGTCTAATAAAGCGAAAAATGGCAAAAAATTATCTTAAAGAGAAAAGAAAAAAAGTATGGATTTAGTGGACATTTAGTGGGTTGATAAGGTGGTTTAATACCCTTTTTTAATCTTGACAACGTTTTTTGTTTTGAAGAGGTTGTAACTGCATTGTATATAAAGCTTAAAGGTGCACAATGTAACTTTGGGTGTGTCAGATAATTAAACATTTTCTAAGATATATTCTCATTACCGAATATAAAAATTGGAACACATTTAACCTTTTAAGCCATCATAACCTATGTAGGATTATCTTGAAAAGCACGGAAATAGTGGACAATGTATCGGCCGCATTGACAAGGTGGTTAAATATTTTCTAACTTTGACAACGCTATGAAAAGGTAGCTGTTTTGTATATTAAAGGTGCAGTGTGTAATATGACATCATCAAGAAAGTTCTAGAATGCAACGCTCCTGGGTAACCCCAACCCTTTAGAATAATAACAGAAGCTACATTGGCCTTCAAGGACAAGAACAATTCTAAATTTTAAACAATGCACCTGATGACATTCCAACTATGACACTTTCAAGATGGCGGCACTAGGCCTTGGTCCAAGCGCCCGGTGTCCTACATTTTTTAAGTGGGGTTTCCCTAAAGCTTACAGGTTTTAAGATTAAGTTTTTGCTCCAGTAGCAGACCTCACCTCTGCCCTACAGTGGTCAAAGCAAGTTACTGCCTCTCATGGGATCATACTAGGGGTGGGGCGGGGGTGGTGCAGGATGCATTCTCTAAACAGTTGTATACATGTAATCTTTGGTTGTGAATTAAATGTGGAGTCAGTGGTTCTGGAGAACGCCTGTTTTTCGCTGAAAGAAAAATCCAGTGTTAATACATAACCTAGACTCTGTAAACGTGTATGTAAACAAAGCCTGTGAGCGGATATATTAACTGATTTGACAAAAAGTGATATTCACACAACGAGAATTCCCAAGAATTGCTCTCTACCTTTTAACGAAAGTTAAAGAAAATACATTCATACACTGTATTATATATCATTGTATGCAAAAAAGACACAAACAATTTTAATTCATCTTTTCTCACTCACTCAGGACATATTACTGCGCTCTCTCAATAACACTTAAAAAAAACTTCTCATTTTGATTTATTCAGACCCAGGGTGCATGTCAGGAGTCAGAGAACATGATGCCAAGGACAGTAACATTATATTGTTATTACAGTCTTGTGAGCAGCAAAATGAAATCAACTTGCAGCCAAAATCTTTTATATTTCCTTTTTGTTTATTTTTATGGCCTTTACAATGTGATTTTGAAAGACAGTCATTGTTCTCAGTAATTGCTACGTTGAATGAAGTCTGTTTCTATTGCCTGAGTGAATGCATGTCACACTAAACTCACAGCCTTTCACAGCAACACAAACATTTTTCAACTTTAAAAATGGATTACTATATGAATTTACACTTTAAAAACGGCGACACACTCCATTTTTTTTACCATCTGCGTATCCTTGATTGGCGCTGTGGCTTAAATAATATTTCATGCATCACAAAATATTTCAAAAAGTTGGATTTCAACCAAAAAATAAAATCATTGTCAAATTCAAAGTCCAGCGGATCTGCCAGTGTTACCATAGTAATGTCTTCAAACTACTAAACTCTATTGACATTCTCTTGCTGCCTGTTTGATGTATGATAATAACATACGTAGGTTTTAGGAGGCAACATGTACTGATCACACTTTATACGCAAGAAAAATATCTTAGCTTCTCACATTCAAAAGTCAAATGGAATGGTGATGTTCTCTGTAATACAATAAATAGCTTCAAATCGACAGTAGCAACAATGTAACAGCATGTCGCGATGACTACTATATATTCAAATATTTAAAATATTATTTTTTAAATATTTAAAAACTACAAACCAAAAGTATTGTATATAGAGACTATTTTCACTTGAAGACGTAATTTACAATCACTAGAAAAATACTGCATAAAATGATCCATTCATGCTGTGCTTCTGGGTATATTTATTTGATCATATTTATTTTACTGCTTTACATTATCAAACATATTTTAATCTAAGTTCTTTATTGTCACCAGTCCGACAAATCCATAAAGTCCTCCAGTTCACCAATAGTTATAATTTCACGGGGCTGACAAACTGAAGTGTTTGTGTCACTATCTGGGGTTGACTCATTTGTACCGTGCGTGTTATTATGTAAAGTGTTATAAGTTTTGTCTTTATTATTAACCGTGTCCATGTATGGAGTTTTCTCTGGGCTGTAGCGATGCTCTTCAGAGTTCTGCACTGTTTCGGAGGGTGGGTATCCATGACTAGGGCTCTCCCTGACAACCTGCTGTTCCTGGTGGTTTGTCACAGGCACTGAGGACCTTTGGCGGGGCACAGGGTTTATACCCGCGGGTTGGTAGCCTTGGGGGTATCCGTGGTAGCCCTCGTAAAGCATAACAGGTGTGCCAACAGGAGAAGCCTGGGATAGGGGCTGCAGTTGTTGTGGATTGACCTGAATTTGGGGTTGAAGCTGAGGCTGTATGTAGGTTTGCTGGGGCTGGCGGGGTTGTGGGGCGTTTTGGGCAGGTTCGCGCACATTCAGCTGAACGTACTTCCCCGTCTGTGGGTCGATGAAAGTCTTTGTTTTCACTTGAACGGGCACGTCCACCACGAAATACTGACCGGAGCCGAGGTCTTGTAGCACCTTGCGTTGGGTCATCGGGTAGGACTGGGAGTAGCCTGAGTCTACGTGGTACTGCGTCACTGGAGATGGGAGGTTGGCATGATGGAGAATGGGAGAAGAGGGAACATGAGTGACTGTTTTAGGAGCAGCGGGGTGGGAAGCAGGGCCGGTAGGATGCGGCAAGGCTACAGAAACAGGGGCAGTAGCATGTGGTGATGCGTTTGGTAGTGAGATGGGACCAGTGGCATGAGGGGAAGCGTGGAAAGAACCGTGAGAAGCGTGGGGCTCTGTGTGGGTAGCAGAAGGCAAGCCAGACCCCAAAGTTGGAAGGGAAACAGGCAAGGAAAAATGAGGGGAAGCTCTAGCATGGCGGTTGGAAGAGCGTACCTCAGTAGAAGAGGAGGCAGGATTTTTGGAGACTTTCTCAACTCCACCAGGGACGTCTGTTTTGGACAACTCCTTCTTGATCCTTCGAGTGGTCAACCTCGCCGCCCTGCGCAAGGCCTTATCACTCTTTGGGGGAACAGCGGGAGGCTTGCCCATCGAACGGGACACATCGCTGCTGAAGCTGCAGGCTGATTCTGGCCTGTCGTAGTCATACAGGCCTCGTACATCTGCAATGTCGGTTGCAGTGGTGGCGTAACTCTCCACGTCTTCTGACATATTGCTGATGAAGGATCGCGAGTCGTCTTCGTCCAAAGCTAAGCTCCTCCGGGAGTAAGGCCTGTGATTTGGGACAGGGACTGAGTAATCCTGAGAATTTGAGGATTCTCTGACAGCCGCTCGTCTGTGTAACCCCGTGTCAGGAGTTCCAGCACTGCGCCTAAATGCCTCTTGCTCCTCCATCGGTGACCCCACTCGGAAGTCCTCTCCGAAGGTCTTATGGAGGCGTGGTTTGACCGACTTGGTGAACGTGGAACCTTTGAATGTGTTATCCTTCACCCTGAACATCAAGGGCTTGTTTCCGAAAGCAGGAGAGGAGGTGTTGGATCGGGGCAGAGATGTAGCCGGAGATGGTGGGGCGTGTGGCCTCTGAAGCCTAGTGTAGGGTGTGGAGTCCTCAGCTGACTCAGTCCCCAATGGGTTGTGTCTTTGCTGGGAAGGTAAAGGAGAGCGTACCTGTCTTTCTTTGTGTTTCCTCTCTGAATCTGTTGAGCTGATGGCATAGTACTGGAGAGCATCCCTCCTCTGTGCTTCCCTCTCTGCTCCTCCATCTGAACTGCTTTCACCTTTTCTCTGTAAGCATCTGCCCTTGTTCTTCTTCTTGTTCTAATTCTGCTCTCGTTTTGGGCCTGATGTCATCCTCTCTTTGAGCTACCATCCGTTCTGGCGCTACTATCCTCTCCTCCTGTTCCAGTGTTGCTTGGCTATCCTCAGTGCGCCCGTTCCGTTCCTCATTGACTCGCATTTCTTCTCTTTGTTTTATAAGCATTTTCTCTTTTTCAGCAGCTCTCTTTTCCTCCCGTCTCTGTTGTCGTTTAGTTTCTCTTCCTGATCAGTGAGCATCTTCTCCCATTGTTTAGCTTGCTTCTGCTCCTCAATCAGATGCAACTCTCCTCTGTTGCTCCTCTTGGGCAACTTCTCGAGCAGTTCTCCTTCGCTGTTCCTCTTGAAGAACTCTCCCTTGCTTTTCTTCCCGTGCAGCTCTCCTCTGCAACTGCTCTTGGGCAGCTTCCCGGGCAACTTTCCTTTGCAAATCCTCTTGTTCTCGCGCAACTCTCCTTTGCAACTGCTCTTGTGAAGCCTCTGAGCAACTCTATTTTGTTGCTGCTCTCTTGAAGAATTCTGCTTTGCTGTTCATCTCGAGCAACTTGCATACCATTCCTCTTGTTCTTGAGCAGCTGTCTTCTGGTGCTCCCTTGTATGGCTCTCATCTGCAAATCCCTTGGGAAACTTGTTGAGCATTTGACGCTTGCTGTTCATTATCAGTGAGCAACTTCTCCTCAGAGTTTTGAATTGCCTTTGTTCCTCCATCAAAGAAGCATTCTCCGCTGCTCCTCTTGTGCAGCTTCTTGAGCAGCTCTTCGTTGCAACTCCTCTTGTTCTAGAGCAATTCTCCTCTGTCGCTCCTCCTCAGCAGCTCTCTTCTCCTCCTCTTGCTGTCTCCTCCTCCTCTTCTCCTCCATCTCTTTCATCCTCTCTTCCTCCTCCTCAACTGTCTCCTCCGTTCCTCCGCCATCTTCACTCTCCTATCCTCCTCTATTTGTCGTATCCTCCTTTCTTCTGCTTCTTGTCTTTCCTTTGCTCTCCTTCTCTCCTCTTCTTGTTGAGCGGCTCTCTCTCTGTCCTCTTCTGCCTGTTTTGCCTTTCGTTCTTCCTCAGCCCGTCTCTCAGCCTCTCTCTGTTTTTCCCGCCTCTCCCTGATCCTAACAGCAGTGGCCTCCCGCTCTCTCGCTCTCCTCTCCTCTTCTCTCTGAACGGCTCTCCTCTCGTCCTCAGCCAGAGCAGCCCTATTCTCCTCAATAATTAGTTTTATTCTGATTTCTTCTGCTATTTTCTCCTCGTCCGTGATAGAAGCAGGAAGGTCTTTTTCCTCCAACCATTTGGCTCTGCTTTGCTGTTTCGCCATGTTTTCTTCATGCTGAGTGGCCAGCCTTTCTTGTCTTTGTTTTTCTGTTCGACCTTCTCCATGTTTAGCCTGTGAATTGTCAATCTTCTCATCTTTCCTCTGAGATGTTGTGCTTTCCTCTAGGTTGTAAACGTGTCCAAAGGTGGGTTCTGGTTGAGAGATGTTATCAAAATATGGCAAACCTTCTGCTTCTTTTGAGGGAAACTCGTCGCATGGATTGGAGTTCTGGAGTGGCGTTATGTATTCTGACATAGAATTGTTTCTTGACCTGTTTGCTGCAGACGATGAGGCTGTCGCTTGTGATGTAGGATTGTTTGGTTGCTGTAACTTTGATGAGTTGTTGCCGAGTTGTTTCTTTCTCTGAGATACTGTGCATGTGTTGTACTACTGCTAATCACTGCTATTGGCTTTGGCATTTGAAAGCATTTTATCTTGTCTTTCTTTGTCCGCTAGTTTGAACATCCCTGTTCTTTGGTGTTCTCTCTCCCTAATAGGAAATACAAAGGGTTTGGGCTCTATGTTCACTTTGGAACCGGCCTCTGTCTTATTTGGCAAACTTTTCTGTTTCACAGAGAAGTCTTGTGGGTCAACATCGAACACTGGTCGTCTGCTGTGACGAGACTGAATTATTGGAAAGAATCCTTCCTTTTTGTTTGGCGGGAATTCCTGAATGGGCTTTCCTCTTCTTCTGGAACAATTACTTTTAACCTGGCATAGTCTGCAAGTGCTGATATTTCAGGTACTGTGGATACCCTGTTTCTTGGTTTTGGTTTAACTTCAGGTTTTTCTTTAACCATATTCTCAGTAGTTGAGTGTGGATTTCTTGAGCCCTGTGATGAACTGGACTGGTTCTCTGTGTGTTGTTTTCTTTTATGAAAGGGTTGACTTTTCTCCGCCTTCTCAGTTTTATTATCATGTTCTCTGTGGGACATCACTCTGTTTCAAGCCAATTTATCTCCCACGTGCTCTGTTTTTCCTTTTGGTGTTCTCTATCTTCAGCGCTTACTGAACTTGATGCCACTGTTTTCCTCTAACTTGATCCAAGACTCTATTTGTTCCTCATTGCTGATAGGTGCGTTGTTTGGCTGTGATCCGGAAGTTCAGCTCCCTTTGAAAGAGCATCTGGCATAACTCCAACGTTTGCACTAGTATTTCCAACATTTGCGTTACTATGTGGTTCATTATTAGATTTGACCCTTTGCACTTGAAAGTAGTCTTCCTCTGATTGTGGTATTTTTGATATATCCACTGATTCCCCACAAATTTCAGTATTCTCACCAATGGCATTTATGTTGTCCTGTTGACTGCTCATTTCCAGTGAATCTGACAGTTTTTTCAACCTGGACAACACACTTTGTACATCTTGCAACATCACTTTTTCTTCACAACTAGATGATGCAACTTCTTCAAGTCGTTTAGCTGCAACTACATCAGTTTGCAACAGCTGTGACATGGTGTTTTTCCGCCATTTTTACATTGTCCTTCTCAGTTACTGATGGTATAACTCTGATGGCAATGCTCCCTATATGCACATTTTCCTCCACATTATTATTTTCTACATTGTTTTCATTGTCAGTCAAATGGTTGGATGGACTGGTTTTGTTTTTCTCCAGTAGGGGAGCACTCTTGCCATCTCTGTTCCTGCCTTTGGATGGATCTTCTTTCACTGATGGCTGCATGTCAAGTTTTATCAGAGTTTCCACATCGACTCTGTTTGAAACATTAGTAGAGTTGATTACTGTGTTCCCCACAGCCATGCCATTCTCTGTGGTATGGACTCTTTGCATATGTGGGGGATCTTTCTCTTCAGTATTACCATTTACTTCATCTTTACTTATGCTCTTGTTTGGGTTCTCAGTTGAGGTTTTATTTGCGTAGTTCATAGTTTCTCTTGGTAGGATGACGTCTTTGTAGAGAAGGGGTTGAGTTTCAGCCAACACTTTATTTTTAGAAGATACAGTGACTGTTGAAGGCCCACCTTTTTCAGCCAGCGATTCTTGGAAAAGATTTTCCCTGTGTGGGGGTCTCGCCTGTGGAAGATCAGTCCTTTTAACAGTGATGTTCTCAGTACCTTTGTTCTGTCTTGTCTCTGGGGTTGAAGATTCTTCAGCATTTGTGTGATGAATTTTCATACCAACTCTAGTTTCATCTTCCTTCAGTGTAGGATGAGGGTTCTGGGCAAATTCCTTGAAGATTTACTTCCTTTACTTTCCTCCATTTCTGAGTTGGGATGAAATGTATCTAACTCTTTCTCTTTTGTATTAATTTGTTCTTGAGTGCTGTTCACAAATGGTCTTTCTCGAACAGTTACCATTATCCCTGTGATCTGCAAGCTGTCATCGGCAACAGGGGTTCCGTTATGACCAATGGCAAGATTAAGTGTAGGTGCTGAGTCTTCCTGAGCAGCTTCATGACTTGTGCCCGGTTTGTCTTGCTTCTTCTTGTGGGCCTGCACTTTACTATTCATTGTTGACTTAATTCCAGACTGATTGTTGATTGACTGATTTTCTTCCAACTCTCATCAGTGCTCTTTGCATTACAACTTGTTTGATTTGCTTCTCGGGGTGGGTTTAGCAATTTTCCGTTGCTATTCACTGATTCTTTGGGAACTTGTTTATGTGAATTGTCCACTAAGTAACCATCAATTAATGCAGACTTAACACTTCCTAAGACTTTAGACACTTCCTGTGATGGTGGCCTTTGTCGAACACTATTACCCTGACTACCTGCTAGTTGCCTGGTAGAAGATATGGACATAAAGCCATCTCGTAAAGCAAACCCTTCTTTAATTGCTGAAATCTCTTTTTCAGCATGAGCTTTTATCTTGGAAGTCAGAATCTCCTGCTTGGTCTGAGCTCTCTCGTTATGGGACAATGCTTTGGGAGGGGTAAAATGTGTATCTTTACCCGGACCTACGCTGTGCTCATTTGACTTGGGTTTTCTTTCATGGAGGAGCGGTTTCGCCAAATTAGAATCAGTTTGCTTCAGAGGTTCACAATTTTCCAACTTGTCAACACTTTCATCCTTCCCATTATCTGTAACAGTCTCAATATTTGCAATTGTATCTACATTGATCGGTAAATTATTAGCATCAACTAATTTAAATTCTTTAGATGACTCACAGTAAACATAGCGACTTTCTGTTGCCTCGTTGGATTTAAGACCACCTGATATCTCTTTGTTTTCTGTGTCGGCTGTCGCTAATCTGCTTGTAGGATTGTGCTTTTCTTTCGATTTCTCGTTATTTATTGTCTCAACATCATGAATGGGATAAAGCTGGTGTGTCATTTGCATCATTTACAGATACGTTTTCTGCAGCTGGGAGACCATATTTCTCTCTAAGACACGTATAATCATCAGCAGCAGCTATATTAGCTTGATCAGTATTTTGTGTGCTGGCGACTGAGTCTACCCTCTGATTATGCATTTGTGTTGCCTGATCCACATTTTTGTACTCTTCATTTTTATTGACGTTTACCTTTAAAGGAACATCTTTCTTGAGCCATCTTTTGTGATAACTGTATTTTTTACTTCTCCTCTCATTTTCAGCTTTATTTTAGCCAATTCTGCTTTAGCTTTAGCTAACTCTGTCTTTACTTGCTCAACTTTATCTGGCTCACTTTTGACGTCTAGTTTAGCTTGTTGCTCTTGCCTAGCTTGTTCAGCTTAGCTTGTTCGCTAGTTTAGCTTGATGCTCTAGCCTAGCTTGTTCTTCCTTAGCTTGTTGCTCAAGTTTAGCTTGTTCAGCTTGTTTAGCTTGTTGCTTTAGCCTAGCTTGTTCTTCCTTAGCTTCCTGCTCTCGTTTAGCTTTTTCGGCTTTAGCTTGTTCCTCTAGTTTAGCTTGTTGCTCTAGCCTAGCTTGTTCTGCTAGTTTGGCTTGATGCTCTAACCTAGCTTGTTCAACTTTAGCTTGTTCTGCTAGTTTAGCTTGATGCTCTAGCCTAGCTTGTTTCCTTAGCTTGCTGCTCTCGTTTAGCTTGTTCTGCTAGTTTAGCTTGTTGCTCTAGCCTAGCTTGTTCTTCCTTAGCTTGCTGCTCTCGTTTAGCTTGTTCTGCTAGTTTAGCTTGTTGCTCTAGCCTAGCTTGTTCTTCCTTAGCTTTCTGCTCTTTTAGCTGCTGCAGCCTAGCTTGTTCTTCTTTGGCTTGTTGCTCAAGTTTAGCTTGTTGCTCTAGCCTAGCTTGTTCTTCTTTAGCTTGCTCGGCTTTAGCTTGCTGTTCTAGCCTAGCTTGTTCTGCTAGTTTAGCTTGATGCTCTAGCCTAGCTTGTTCTGCTAGTTTAGTTTGTTGCTCTAGCCTAGCTTGTTCTTCCTTAGCTTTCTGCTCTTTTAGCTGCTGCAGCCTAGCTTGTTCTTCTTTGGCTTGTTGCTCAAGTTTAGCTTGTTGCTCTAGCCTAGCTTGTTCTTCTTTAGCTTGTTTGCTCTCGTTTAGCTTGCTCGCTTTAGCTTGCTGTTCTAGCCTAGCTTGTTCTGCTAGTTTAGCTTGATGCTCTAGCCTAGCTTGTTCTGCTAGTTTAGCTTGATGCTCTAGCCTAGCCTGTTCTTTAGCTTGCTGCTCTTGTTTAGCTTGTTCTTCTTTAGCTTTCTGCTCTTTTAGCTGCTGCAGCCTAGCTTGTTCAGCTTTAGCCTGTTGGTCACGTTTAGCTTCTTCGGCTTTAGCTTGTTGCTCAAGTTTCGCTTGCTGCTCTAGCCTAGCTTGTTCTTCTTTGGCTTGTTGCTCTAGTTTAGCTTGATGCTGCAGCCTAGCTTGTTCTTCTTTAGCTTGTTGCTCTAGCCTAGCTTGTTCGGCTTTAGCTTGCTGCTCTTTTAGCTGCTGCAGTTTAGCCTGTTCGGCTTTAGCTTGTTGCTCATAGCCTAGCTTGTTCCGCTAGTTTAGCTTGCTGCTCTAGCCTAGCTTGTTCAGTTTTGCTTGTGCTCACGTTTAGCTTGTTCGGCTTTAGCTTGCTGCTCAAGTTTAGCTTGTTGCTCTAACCTAGCTTGTTCCGCTAGTTTAGCTTGCTGCTCTAGCCTAGCTTTTCAGCTTTAGCCTGTTGCTCACGTTTAGCTTGTTCGCTTAGCTTGCTTCTCTTTTAGTTGCTGTAGCTTAGCTTGTTCTGCTAGTTTAGCTTGTTGCTCTAGCCTAGCTTGTTCAGCTTTAACTTGTTCTGCTAGTTTAGCTTGTTGCTCTAGCCTAGCTTGTTCAGCTTTAACTTGTTCTGCTAGTTTAGCTTGTGCTCTAGCCTAGCTTGTTCTTCCTTAGCTTGCTGCTCTTGCTTAGCTTTTTCGGCTTTAGCTTGTTGCTCAAGTTTAGCTTGCTGCTCTAGCCTAGCTTGTTCGGCTTTAGCTTGCTGCTCTTTTAGCTGCTGTAGTTTAGCCTGTTCGATTTTAGCTTGTTGCTCTCGTTTAGCTTGTTCTGCTATTCTAAGCTCTTTTTCTGCCTGTTCAACTTTAATCTTTTCTCTTCTGATTTGTTCTACTTTCAATCGCTCTCTTTCAGCTTTTTCTGCTCTCACACGTTTCTCTTCCTCAAGCTGCTCCGCTTTCTCTCTCTCTCTCCTGGCCTGCTCAGTTTTAGATTGCTGATTGCTTTCCTGCCCAGCCTGCACAGCCTTTGCCAGTTCAGTTTTTATGTGTTCTTCTTTTAGACTCTCCGCTATAGCATTGACCTGCTGCTCTCTCATATCCTCAACTCTCTTTTCGTCTGTAATATTTCTTGGCTTCTCTGTTACCTTATGTACACTGATTTTCTCTGCCTGTTCCAATTTTATTTTATTATTTATTATTTTCTCCTCTTTATTATATTGTGTTTTAGCCTGTTTAACACTCTTGTACTCTGATAGTTCTGACAAGGCCTGTTCTGCTGCTTTGACTTTCTCAGAAACTGTCTGCCCTGCTAAAATTAACCTAGCAGTCTCCACTGGAGCCCAGTGTTGAGCCCTTGCCAGCTCAGCTTGGGCGTGTTGTACTTTTATATCTTCGACCATGGCCTGTCCAGCCTTGACCTCATCTTTTACACGGTATCCCAAATTGGGGCCGGATGCCTTGTCAGGGTTGGATAGAGAATTTTTCTGCATACTATGTTCAAACTGTGGTTGGTGACTTTGTTTATGTTCCTTTGGCATTGGTGAATATCGTTTTTTCTGACCTGTTGTTTCTTGCATGTGGCCATTATTCTGATAAAAGGTGTGTTGGTTATAATTTTGAGTCAAATAGTTATCTTTTATTTCATTTTCCTTGTTATGTACGTAAATATCTTGGTGTACATTTTTGTCCTCAAATGCTCCAGTTTGCTGTTGACCATAATATGCTGGATCATCCCTAAACGGAGCATATTGTGGCAGATGGTTTGAAATGTTGAGATTGACCAAATCAGCCTTTTTATGAGAGAAAGACGTTCCAACACCGAAACTGTCCCTCGCGTCTGCATTTTCTCCTTTGTTTTTATCCTTGGTAAATTTAGTTCCCCCTTTATAGCAGCTGCCCTTTGGTAAGCCTGTGTATGTGGGTCGGTCTCTATTAAAACAGTTGTCTCCTGTTTCCATGGCGAGATAGCTGCTTGCTGACTGTGAGTTCTTGTGTCCTGACTGTTTGTGTGTCCCCACATATCCTGTGAGGACACATTAGTGTAATCATAATTGTTGTCTTTGAGCTGTTCATATCTAATTGAATCATCATTTGGTTCATTAAAATGTTGCTCAGTATATTCTCTGGTTCCATTGTATGTAGAAGATGGTTCAAGCCTGTACGAAGTTTCTACATTATCTATCATGCCTTGCATACTGGCAGTAAATGACGATACATCTTCATGGAGGTTCTGTCCGTTAGCTAGCTGATTGCTTGGGTAATTTTCAGATACCAAGCCAGTGAACCCAGAGTGATTAACCATCTCACGTTGTATGTGAGCTGTGTGGTAATCACTTGAAGTGTAGTCTGAATATTGACCTGCATGTGCTGTTGTTGCAGGTTGAGAATTGTGTGTAGCAGTGGACGACCCAGGGCTGTGATACTGCTTTACATATTGATGTGACGCAGCATCCGTTATTCCGGCTTCCTCTACGTGAGAAAATTGAACTTCCGGATCTGAAAAATCCGGAATATCTATCACAGTGTCTCTGGCATCCTGGATAGAGGGCTGTTTGTTTTTCTCCACTGTCTCTAAGCCTTTGAATTTGGTAGGACTGTAGGTGCTTTTCACCCTCTTCCTGTTGTCTTTGAGATTGAAGAGAAGGCTCGTGGCCCTGGTTTTGTAGCTGGACATCCTAACATCAGGAGTGGCCCCCCTGCTTCCAGCTCGCACGGGAGGGTGCTCCACAAGTTGAGGAGAAGAAGTCTCTGCTTCTTGATGTGCGTTGACTAAAGGTGTGTGCATATGGGTACTGTTAAATGGAGTTGTGCTTAAGTTATTGCTGACAACATTTGGTGCAACTGCATTTGCGTTGTTGCCGACGTTATTAAAATTGCCATTGCCACAAATAACTCCATATTGATTTGATGTCTCAACATTTTGCTCTGCCATCATTTTGATTTTATGCTGCAGGGCTTTGACTGAGCTGATGGTGTCCTGGACGCGTCGAGACATCTCGGTGGTGGGTGATGCAGTCGAAGGCCGTTGCGTTGGGAACCTGTTAGTCCCAAGGCTCTGTGTATTCTTCCACTGTGGGTAACGCCCAACCAGCTCCGATTCACAGCGCTTCTGCACTGCCAAAGCTTTCTGAAGCATTCTAGATGTCGAAGTGGATCTTGGAGGATTGCGAGGATCAAAAGACGGCATGTTATTCCTCGGTTGTCTGAAACCCCTCTCGTCAAACCTATACGGACCCTGTGGTTGGGCCTCCAATGAAAGCTCCTTGTACATCGGCGTTTCGTACCATTTAGGGAAATCTGAATAGTTCATAAATCCTGAGACTTCTCCTTGCTGGAAGGGGAACCGGTTATGGTCCCTCCATACCTTGAAGGGGCTGAACTCGCTGTGTATGAAGAAGTTTGAGTTACAGTTGGCCTGGGCGTACATGCTGTGGGAAGATCTCATAAAGGAGGAGGAGCCAGAATTCATTTGAGCCATTTCTGCCATTTCAGAGGAGTAGAAGTTGTTTTCTCTGGACGAGAATTGCCCACTGTTAAAGTTATCCTGGTACGATGTAGAGAATTCCGAAAGCTCCCTCTGAATACTCATCATGGCTGATTTGTCCCAGCTTGTCCCATCGTTATTCCACTCTCCACTCAGTTTACTATCCACCACTCCTGCCCCGTCCCTGGTGCCCTCTGAGTTAAATGCCTTGATGAGAGACGAAACTCTTGATCTGCTTCTGCGCTGTTGCTGCGGATTCAACTCTGCCGTTCCGTTGCTAAGGAGAGACATCTGCTCTTGCCTCAGAGAATCCTCGTGTTGAGAGGGTTCCACAAAGGAGTTCTGGAATGTGGCAGAAACCCTCCCCTGTGTCCTCTCCCCGTAGACCCCCCACTGCTGCTGCTGCTGATCAGAGCTGTGAATCTCAGCCCCGTGCATTCCTGCATTTAACAACTCCTGTCCGTACTGCTGCATCCTCTGGCTAAAGCTCTCGTGCGCAGTTCTCTTAAGCTCCTCCCTCTCTCTGTCGCCGTCCTCGCAACCATGGCTACTGAAAGCCAACTGTCTGTCTCTCTGGGAAGACGGTGAAGACGCACACAGGTCCGAATCGTTATAAACAGCCTCATCTCCAATGCAGAGGCTCCTGAAAGCTCGATCCGTGAGACTGCTGACTTCTCTGTCCGTCTCATCCGGATGTGACCCGGCGCTAGAGGTGCTGCCGTCACTGGGTTTCCGATGCCTGCGACTTTTCCGGCCCGAACGGCGCTTCTCAACTGTTGTCATGATGATGATGATGATGGTGATGAAGCAAGCTCGCGGACAAAGAGCTCCGTGTTTGGTTGTTCAGTCATTCATAACCAGACACGGATAACCCTCGAAATGATACTCGGGACCCACAGTTAAAGGGCCCCTTGTCAGGATTTTGTGTTGAGAGTAGTAGTCCTAAGGCATTGTTGTCCCTTGTATTTGGCCTCTGTCTGAAAAAATCCAGGATTTTGTAGGTCGCCTACAAGAGAAAAAGAGATGGGAGAATTAGCCTTGAGTTGTACAGCACTCACATAAACACACTTAAAATACTGTCTTAAAGGAAAAGTTCAATATTTTTTATTTTTAGATTCTTGTCCCACTCAGTTCAAGACAAGGTGACAGATACCATTCCTTTAACTGTGCTGACTGTGCTTGTCAGTAGGTCAAATGTATGTATTTGATTCTTAAATGCCATAAGTTCAAAAGATATAAAACACAACATAACGTGGTAAATAAACAAGTCCCATCAAGCACACAGGACCATTTGGTGATGTTGTAAAAAATTTCTTCTGACTGTCAGTGGAGGCATGATTATACTTCCCATTGACAACCAGCATTTCAGCTAAGCTAACTAGCATGAGCGACCTTTGCCCATTTATTCTTAAAAAACGCACACACACTTAAGGGAATGCTTCCTGTCTCCTTATCTTAAAGCCAAAAGTGAGGCAACAAGCTTAAAATAAATTTTTTTTTTTATTTATTCTTTTGTTATTATTACTTTTTTTCGTCTTATCATTATTATTAGTATTATTAGTATAGGATTATTTTTCTTGCTTTTGTTGTTTTTTGATTGTGTGTTGTATATGTGCCTGCATGTAGGCCTATGTAATGTTGGTGCAAGGAAGGGTTACATGAACATTATGTGATAAGTGTATCAATGTATACCCATCCCAAATAAAATATGTTGAAGAAAAATAAAAAAATTTGAACTATTTGAAAACTGTTTTAAAATAGTTTTTGCATGAAATGTAACGTATTATTATTCTATTGGTTTTACTTTGATCAAGGCCTAAGATACACACCATGTTTTCTCTGCATGTGAGATCATTTTACAAACTGTAACTCATCGTAAATCAAGCACCACTTTATAAACTCAAGCACCACTTGTTATGTTGCCTCATTTGTTAATAGCTGGCTTTGATAACAAGCCTTTTTCCCCCCGTTGCATTAGGCAGCAATGTACTGTATGTGGTTAGGTTCTGAAAACAGCCCTGTAAATCCTCTCACTCAATCAGTGTGACCTTCAAAGACATGTTGTGAAAAAAACTACACTGTTGCTGAGCACAGTAAAAACAGCTTTACACGAGTTAATTCAGGGAAAGCAGGACAAATACACGCTCGCACATACACACACACACACACACACACACACACACACACACACACACACACACACACACACACACACACACACACACACACACACACACACACACACACACACACACACACACATACATACACACCCTGATTTTTATCATCTTGGGATTAAGAACTAGGTATTGACGTTGATTTAAAGGAATGGTTAAACATTTTAAGATTTTTGCTTCATTCTCCGCCTTAAGAAAAGTCGACAGAAACCGTTCCTGTATTTGTGTGTGCATTTTTGATGTAGAAATGGGCAAAGGTTGCTCATCCAGGTTAGCTAAGCTCATCCAAGTTAGCTTAGCTCAAACACTGGTAGCCAAGGGGAGAAGGTCAAAAGATCAACTTTACTAGTTTATTTACCACTTAATGTTGCGCTCTATATTTTTTACACGTAATGTCATTATTGAACCAAATACATACATGACTGTCACAGTAACTTCCAGTATGTATTTCAAGTAAAATTACTTTATTAGTACCCAGAGGCAGATTTTGTTTGCAGTAGAGTTCACATACATACACACACACATATGGGGAAAAGCACATAGGGTCACATATCACATGTTATCCAACTTGAGACGGTGGAAATGAAAAGGAAATGGCAAATTCAATTTAAAATTTAAATTAAAAATTAAAAAGTTCTTATATGTCCAGATCATGTAAATATATAAAATACTAATACAGCATTTGGTTCTAAAATGGCATAAGATGTCAAAATTACGAGTCCAACAAAACATGGTCAATAAACAAGTCCATACAAGCACACAGGACCGTTTAGTGATGTTGTGAAGTTGATCTTTTGACCTGCACCAGTGTGGAGAGAGCAGGTGGAAAGCAGCTGATAGAAGTGCTGCTTAATTAGGATTTCAGAGATGGCAAGTGATATAAATTAAATCTATTAAAGATTGAAGATAAACTCTATTTAAAGTAGACTACTTAAAAAAACGTAGAAATCTGAGAAGGCCATGATCATGGGCGAGGGCTGTGACATATTTGTATCTGTTGACACAATTAATTTTCCGTGCCTTGTTTCTCTCACTCATCACCAGTAGTCTGGTGTGATGTACATTCAATACTGTCCTCAAAATAAACAGGATCTGGGGGTGCTCGTGGTGTAGTGGTTACACCCCTACCCCCCACCCCCCACCCCCCACCCCCCATAGAGGCTCAGTCCTCTTCACAGCAGACCCGGGTTACAATCCAGCCCGGGTCGTTCTCTGCGTGGCATTCCCCTCTCTACCCTATTTCATCGCTATCTCTCCGAACTATCAAATAAAGCATGTAAAATGTCAAATATATAACCTTAAAAAAAACAGGATCTTCAATTTCACTTATGATATATCGTTCAACATCTCAGTAATAAAATAATGTCTATCTCCAAGTTGGAAATAAAACTTTCATATTGCTTTTATTGTCACCTCCTCCCTCCTGTTGTACTGTGTTTTAAATAAAAAGCTTGAACATGAAGTTGCACAGGGAAAACGTCATGGATTAAGTTCTAGTTAAATTTACTGCGCCCGTCACCTTGCTGAGAATATCCAGTAATTCATTTCTATGTTCTGACCTGGAAGACATCCATCTCATTTCAAGCACATCAGCGCCTGCAGATCAGCTACACTACACTGCTGAACTGCCCAAGCTTAGTCAGAATTAAATAAAACTTGTGCAGAAATGGAAGGCAAAGTTTAAAAATGGCATATGAGACCTTTTTGTGAGACACTGCGGTGATAGGGTAACATTTTTAATATATCATCATGAAACTTTGCTACTGATAACTTACATTTAAAACTGTTATTTTCTGTTTTTACTTATTTATTATTAGAAATGTTTTAATAAATATGCATGAATTTTGCATCTATAAAAATCTAAAATCTAAATCTATTTGGATAAAGCCAGAGTTCAAATCTGTTTTTTAAATTTTTACAACATATTAATGTCCAAAGTTTTTACAGAACATATTTTGGATAAAGATTTTTTGAATGTTATCAATCAAAAAATACTATCTACAGGTCTTTAAAAGACACATTCTGCATGTTTGAAAAACAAAATGTAGGCCTATCATAAATCAGACAATTAACAACATATTAAAAAGATCTTCTGTAATAACCTTCAGAATAGTGCTTAGAGTGATTATGGAAAGTAAAAGTTGGATGTAAGTGCTTTGGAAGTTGAGTTTGAAGTTCAGAGTATTGAAAACTAATAATGTTGAGATAATGGCTGTTAAAGATGGTTGTATATGGAGAAATATACAGACTCAAACAGACAAGCTTTAGTAAAATCACCTAATGTACATTGTGGACCTTTTATTTATAATAGTATGAAAAAGACATGTTATGGAAGCAAAATAGACAAAATCTCAAAATTGACCAGTGTTTGAAAAAAAGTCATCCCTTGTCTCAACTTAGGTGGGGCATGTCTTTTAAAAAGTACTGTATTCTCTTTTAAATGCATGTTAAGCAATAGGAAAAATGGGTCTGGCTTTAATACCTGTTACTCTATCTCTACCCCAAACACATTATTTCTATTATACAAAGAAGAACGTGAATGCATTAGAAAAAAAATCATTTAAATAATCAATCTTCCAGAGTGAGTGTAACTGTCCCTAATGTGAGCCCTGTTTTGCAACAGTAATCTCATGTCAAACTTGTCGGTGTGATTTTTTTTTTTTTTTGCGTGTGACATGTTTATTTTAGGCCTGTGACGTGTGGCCCTCCATAACCTGACACCAGCCAGGCCTCGTTTCCTGAGGGACTGAGCCCCAAACGGAGGCTTAACGGCAGCAAATCACTCACACATGACAGCAGGAAGGATAATATTTAGAAATGTCATAAACTGTCAATGGAATAAAATACAATTCTGTCAGTCAGTCAATACCTTTAGTAAGAAAATGTGTATTTTCTTTTTGAGACATTTTTTTTTTGGACATTCAATTTTCTTTTATTTATCTGAATGAAAATCACCACTCTTAACTTTTTGCGTGCATGTGTGTGTATGTATTTTTTTTGGTGGTGTGTGTGTGTTGTTGTGTGTGTGCTTGTAGTGTGTCCGTCTGTGTGTCTTGTGTGTGTATCTCTTATACAACATGAACAACAATACATAAGGAGTAGAATGAGCTTATTCCTTACCAGTTTTTATAATCCATAATTTGTTTAGGCCTTATCGTAAACTCCTTCCGAAAAGCCTCCCCTCTCTGTCCAAAAAGGCCTTCCTCTTTGCCGGTCTGATCTTTCCCTCTCCCTCTCCCTCTCACACCCAGTCTTTTTTTTATTGACAACAATCCAAGAAAAAAATCTGAATATAGTCCATGGCTGCTCTTTAAGCATATGACTAGATTTCTAGTTGGTACTAGAGGGGCCACCACCACCAGATTTCCAGACAGAAATAGCGGATAAGTCCCAGGAGAGTGTGTCCACCACGGGGGCACAGAGTGAGAGCTTGGTAGCTAGCATGCAGATCTGCAGAAAACCTTTTGGTGTCGAGTGTCGAGTGTCACACCGATGAAACAAACAGCCTCTCAACTATTTTTAAATCAGGACAGCTAACTGCTGGAGGTTTAGCATGTGGCTAGAGCTAGCTGTCACAAACTGGGGAAGTGTTACAAGTGGGTCTTCTCTGTGAGGCAGAAAAATCTACATAATGCTCAAACTTGAGTGCAGTGTTGTTGGGATCCACTTGAAAGAATATCTTTGTAAACTTACCAATGACTTCACACTTAATAAGTCACCTAGGGAGAAATCTAGTTTGGTTCATTAAAGCTACTTAGAAAAAGTAGTTCAAATTACTTTGTTAAAAAATATCAAATTGACAATGTACATGCAATTCCCATCTGGACTTTTCCTCAGTACTAAATTATGTTTATGGCCGAACATTTTTTGCAGTTTATAGTTTCAGTAGTTAACTACATAAACAATGGCAAAATGTAATTGAACTACTTGGATCACTATGCAAATATGAAATTAGTTGAACTACCATCTACTGCAAAATATAGTTAAACTTCTAGTTCATTTCATGGAGTTCACTTCTCCCCACCACTGCTGGAGAGTCTGTGAACAGATCTTACAAGCTCTTTATGGAGTGTCAACAAGTGGCTCTTGGTTCACACCTACCTAGCATCTGTACCTGATATCAACACCATAGATTTGAATCAAACTTTCTTTACTGACTAAAAGACCATATGATACACAGCCTAGTTTCTGTAAACGGGCATGTTGCTAGCTATGGTGGGCCCCTTTTGTTTACATACCTTATCTTAACAACCCATTTTTTTAGTACACACACAGTACGGACAGGTAGCAAAAAGTGAGGAGATACTCACTGATTTGACAAAGTGATTTTGACAACAAGCACTTTCCAGAATCACTGACTCCACCTTTAACTACATTTTCTCATTTGTTTCCATTAGAGGTTTTTTTTTATTTAGTTCAACATATCTAAGAAGTTCATTTTACCATTCGTTTTTCACTCACTCATTACAGTACCAGAAGTGTAAAATCTCCCTGACTACAGCCTGTCTCAACCCCAGAGCAGAAAAGGCCACAAGTCAGAGTTAGGGGCGGAGCTACATCCCCCCACAGTCCGGGACCGTCCCGCGGCTATAATAGGAGATTGCTGTAGCAGAGAGTTTCCTCTTGGCGGGTGCATGATGGACACACACACATGGGCCTTAATGGAGACGCACTTCTACTAACACACACAGTACAACACACACAGTACACACCACAGAGGCACACGCACTCACAGAAGACAGACGCAAGTACACGCATACACACACACACACACCAGTACACCACACAACACACACACACTTGACCTTATATCTTTGTGAGGACACGCATTGACATAATGCATTCCCTAGCCCCGTAGCCTAACCTTAACCATCAAAACTAAATGTCTAACCCCAACCCTTACACTAACATAAACCTAATTCATACCTGAACCTTAAAACCTAGTGTTAACCCTCAAACAGCTCCTTTAAAAAAGTGAAGACCAGGCAAAATGTCCTCACTTTCCAAAAATGTCCTCACTCCGATGGTTAAAAGCTAAGACTGGTCCTCACAAAGATCCCTGTACAAGTGTATACACACAAAACACACACACACACACACACACCACACACACACACCACACAGATGGTTTTGAATACAGTTACTACTCAGGGAAAGGCTGAGGTAATCCCTTTTTAACTAATCTCTTTCCTCCCCTCCAAACAACCTCCACACACACACACACACACACACACACACACACCCTCGACTTTTCTCTCTGCACTTTGTGAAGAATTATCAAATTGACATTGCACATGAAATTATATTGCAGAAACTAAAAAGTGCCAAGTTGTTCTTCACAGGTCATACATAAACATACATGAACATTTAGACTACTTTTGTTAATTAGTAACAAATACATAAATTAAAATATAATCAAATCTCTTTACAGGTGAGCTGAAAACCAAGATTTCTAAGGTGTATAGTCCTGAGTTCTAAACTTGTCGATAATACAACAGTCCCATCTGGACTTTTCACAAGGACTAAACTACAAGGAATGTCACATTTTTGTTGTGCCTGGGTTTTCCATTATCTTAGTCTCGTCAATGAGGGTAAAAAAATGGCAAAAAAACAAGAGTCATTGAACAATTTTACTATCACAATTTTACTCAACATTTCATATCACTATGCAATTATAAATACATTTGAATTACCAGCAAGCTACTGCAACATGTACTTAAACTACTATTTTAATTACATGTAGGCCTAGACCTCAACATTCTGCTACATCAGCTCATTTTGCTACTAACCTGTGGGCTTTCAATACACAGAACTTGCTATTTGGATTAATACAATTCAATTTCTTCAAACTTCCCATAGTAAAAATTAACCAGCGTGTGTTTAATTCTCCCTCTGAAGTTTGAAAGTGAGGCCTGCTGTGTGGAGTCTACTCTGGGCTCAGTGTTCTGCTCACTTGGTCCCTCTAGTGGCCAAATTAGGAACATATGTATAAATCAATTTTTTTCTGAAGTGTAATTCTAACTTTTCTAACACATATCTCTTGTAGTTTTGCATGCAGAACTCTCAAAATGTGCTACAACATAGGCACATAACATAGCTGTATTGTGAAGCAACTGAAAGCAGTGATAACAAGTGCTGAGAATGCCTTTAACAGTGCTGAGTAAGGGGGGAGCGAGCGGGCCTGCGGTTATGTGGCAGACAGACAGCAGACAGGCACATTACTTTGCTGCATTAAGATCTGCTTTGTTAGTATTAGATGCATTATGAGATTAGCTCCTTAATTGATTCTAATTGATTGAGGTATTGATCATGCTATGGGGGAGAGAGAGAGAGTGGGAAAGCTTTTCTTTTCTCGGGCCTGGACACTTTTGAACTACTGTAAGATATCCACTTATTTAACCTTATCATGACAAAAGAAGAATTTTATTTACAGGTACATGAGTAAAATATATACTTGAAAAAATTTGGAAACCTAAAAATAGTAGGCCATGTGTGTGGGCTGGCCTGGTTTAAGGTAAACTGTGGTGTTTTTTTGGCCCTTCGGTGAATAGACAGACAGACAGACAGACAGACAGACAGACAGACAGACAGACAGACAGACAGACAGAGTGGGGCTCTCTTTAACAATGCCATGTATGGGGATAAAATGTCTTAAAATAGATGAAACTAGTAAAAAAACTGAAAATCAAATACATTAACGTCGACAAAACATGTCCAACTTTGGAACTTTTCTTGAATGGTAGTAAATGTAGGTGTTGCACCCAAATGTCAAGCAAAAAAAAAAGAATTGTATATACATGCCGGTCCAACTCGAGGATATGGCCTTATTTATCCATGTCTATCGTGGATGGTTTGCGTGATGTGCACACACGTCCCCCCTGTTTCAGGACATATTTCCCCCGCACAAAAAAATATTTCATTACCGCAACAAAAGAAAACCCATTAACGGCACAGTTCAACTGCTATAGCCCCCCGAATACTCTCCATGTGTGTCTGCTTCCCTGGCCTCTCTCCAGCTAATTTGATATAACAATGCTCCACGAAATATCCACACACAAAAAAAAAATGCCTAAGGAATTCTTCTCTTCTCTTTTTTTTTCTTTTTAGGTGACAGAAAAATTATCAATGATGCCACATGCCACACAGCTGAATGTCAACACCAACTTGACTTGTTTATGAAATATTAAAGCCAGTGAATTATGGGGGAACGTAATGATGATCGGAGTCATTATAACTTTATAAGCATCCTTTGTTTTGCCGAATGATTAAATTCCATTCAATTTTTGGATAGAGATTGAATGTGTTTTGTTCCAGGGCTTTTGTTTTGGGGTTTGTTTGGGCTGGACTCGGAGCCCGGAAACAGGCGTCCATTTTGGGGCATTTAGTTTGGAGAAAGAAGCAGGATGTGTGTAGAAAGAAAGGATATTGTGTTATCATTAGCAGCCATGTCAGGGGGGATTTAACATCTTTACCCTCGAGCTTTCTCATGCACTTAGAGAGAGAGAGAGAGAGAGGAGAGAGAGAGAGAGAGAGAGAGAGAGAGAGAGAGAGAGAGAGAGAGAGAGAGAGAGATGAGAGAGAGAGAGAGGAGAGAGAGAGAGAGAGAGAAACTGCAGGTGAATAGGGGAAGATTGTTAATGTATAGATATTGTCATCAAATGTTGCCAATAGATTGCATTTTATTTCTGAAATGTTTGAGTAGACTAAATATATGCAAATGTGGCAATATATAACCGATTAGGTGTAAATGTACAATAATCTAGATGTTGTTGACACTGCAGGAGAATAGGGGTGGACATTTTAACGTATAGATATTGTCATAACATTTTGCCAAAAGATTTCTTATAGGCTATTAAGACAAAAACAAATCTGAAATGTTTGGATAAATATGCTGATTTGGGGATATCTAACAAAATCTAGATGTTGTTGAGACACTGCTGCAGGTGAATAGGGGAGGATTTCTAACGTATAGATATAACACGCATTCACACACACACACACACACACACGCTGCATACACACACACACACTGAGACACACACATGCACACACACACACACACACACACACACACACACAGACAGACAGACAATCACACACAGACACACACAAACACACACACACACACACACACACATACACAAACAGAGACACACGCACACACACACAGGAACATCTGAGCTGGGTTTTCCTGCAAAGGTGAAATGTTGCCAATCGATTGCTTACATTAGAATGAGTCTTTTTTTTAGTATTACAATTTTTTTCTGAAATGTTTGGATAAATATGCAAAGTTGGGGATATCTAAGTAATTATGTGAACATTTGCAAGAATATAGATGTTAGATAAAGCCAGAGTTAAAATCTTTATTTAGTTTTTACAGCATATTAGTGTCCAAAGGTTTTACAGGACAGATTTTGGATACAGCCTTTCAATCCAAAAATACTATGTACATGTCTTGTAAATGCATTTTCAGCATGTCTTTAAGAAGAAAATGTCTCATAAATCAGACAATTAACAACAACAAAAAATCCTTGCGTAATAACCTTCAGAATAGTGCTGAGAATGATTATGGAAAGTTTAGTTGATGTAAGTGCTTTAGAAATTGAGATTTTTGGTTCAGAGTATTGTAAAAGAAAAAACTAATGTTGAGATACTGGCTGTTTAAAGATGGTTGTATAGGAGAAATATACAGACGCAAACAGACAAGGTTTACGGTAGTCAAATAAACACCTGAATGTAAATGTTCAACCTTTTATTTATACTAGTATGAAAGAAGACATGTTATGGAAGCAAAATAGCCAAAAATCGCATCTATTCTCATATAAGGACATGATGTTTTTGTGGCATGAATAGATGCATCTCTTACCACATAGCAGGCCTTTTTTTTTTTTTTTTAACCTTTATTTATACAGGTAAATCCCATTGACACCGAAGACTCTTTTTCAAGGGAGACCTGTTTTCCTTTCCCACGTTACCATTCACACACACATTCATACACCGATAGCGGGGCTAACTACCGACATTCACACAAGGCAAGGTGGGTGAAGTGTCTTGCCCAAGGACACAACAACCATGACACAGGTGGCCGGGCGGGGATCGAACCTCCAACCCTTTGATCATCAGCCGACCCGCTCTACCAACTGAGCCACAGTCGGCCTACAATCATATGATGCAAAATGTAGCCTAGAAGAAACGGACACGTAAGGCTCTGCTTTATATTGAAACTCTATTTTATTGACTGCATTTTTACATTTCATCTCAAAAAGTGTGTGTGTGTGTGTGCGTGTGCGTGCGCGTTTGTGTGTGCGCGTTTGCGTGTATGTGTCCTAGGGAAACATGGAAAAAATCCCATCAAATCTCTGAAAGTCATCATGTTAACATCAACACAAGGCCACTCATAGTCATAGTCAGTGCAAGAGTCACTACTTTATTGGAACATTTGTCGGGTATATTTACAACATGCGCATTGGACACAATGGCGTTTAAAAAAAAAATAATAATAGAAATAGACAGAGAGAGAGTGAGTGCTTTGTGCTTTGTGCTTTTGTGTTACAACCTGGCAAGACTTCTGACATTATCTCCCTCTCCCTGTGTCACTAGGGGTGTCGCCTCATCTATTATTGAACCAGTACTTCATGGTAATACATAATTCGTCATCTATTATTGATGGTAATGTGTGTGTAGTTTACTTAATTGTGTTATCGACTATCAAAAGTAATTTCCTGAAAATCCTCAAGGACGCAAATTGAATCAGTCCAACAACTACTATAGTGTGCTATAAAGTATGCTCTACTGCGGTTAAAACGAAATGTATTTTTTTTATCAATATATCAATCTTTGTTCAAGGGTTAGTCTAGTGAGGAGAGATATTTAGGTTGAATTAAAATCGACAAATGTATTGCCTATGATGAATTGTTGTGGCTAAGGTTATGAGAAATTTAAAGCTGTATTAGGTAACTTTGTAAAAGGAATTTGTGGTGGCTGTATTGACTGCTCTGTCATGTCTAAATAAATAGCCGAATAGTTATCTAAAGTGTGTTTTTGTATTGTTTTTTTTTGTCCATAGTAATACATTTCTGAGTATTTCATGTTACTTCCTGATTGACTGCGATTCTGGTGCCAATGTATTGGGCAGACAGTAGAGTCTTGTCTAGTCAGTCACATTTTAACGGCCATTATCTCAACATTAGTTTTTCTCAATACTCTGAATCAAAAATCTCAACTTCCAAAGCACTTACATCAACCAAACTTTCCATAATCATTCTCAGCACTATTCAGAAGGTTATTACTGAAGGATTTATTTCATATGTTGTTAACTGTCTGATGTATGATACATTTTGTTCTTCAAAACAAGCCGAAAATGCATTTTTAAGACCTGTACATTGTATTTTTTTTTATTTAAAAAATGAAAAAAGGCTGTTTACATTGAAGTGGAATGGTTTTTGTGGACAAAATGCCAGTGGAAAAAAAAACATACTTAAAAAAAATCCAACTTTTTTTTAATTGAAAATCATACATCGTACAAAAATAAATAAATTAAACATTGTTAAAAAGGCATATATCATGTTTTTAATGGGTTTTATTATGGGGTGAGTGTTCCTAAAAGTAAATAAATAATAAGAGTCAGGATTGCTCTCCTGCCCTTAGCTGCAGCTTTAAGAGAAGCCGCTAAATAATGTATAGGAACAGATGGCCTGAGCGCTAGGCAACAGGAGAGCTACATGAGCGACATCATCCTTAATTGTTTTAAAGAACATGTCACAACAGGACTGCTGTGTTGGCTGTGTGCTAATGCTAACACATGTGCTAACAGAGTGGGGAAAGGGACCATTCATATCCGCCTGGGGTTCACATATAAACACACACATACACACACACAGACAGAGGCACACACACACACACACACAGAGACAAAGGCACGCACACACACACACACACACACACACACACACACACACACACACACACACACACACACACACACACACACACACACACACACACACACACACTGTCTGGCACATGTACAAGTAGGTACACATTTATTACACTGCAACAAAAATGGCTAAGTCATGTTAAGGCGAGACACTGCATGCCAAAAAAATACTGGTTAGTTTTTGAGTTTTAAGGCTATTTTGCTTCCATAACATGTCTTCTTTCATACTAGTATAAATAAAAGGTTAAACATGTACATTAAGATGTTTATTTGACTAAACCTTGTCTGTTTGTGTCTGTATATTTCTCCTACACAACCATCTTTAACGGACATTGCACTTACATCAACAAAGCTTTCCATAATCATTCTTAGCACTAATCTGAAAGTTATTACAGAAGGATTTGATCATATGTTGTTAATTGCCTGATGTATGATACATTTATTGTTCTCAAAAACATGCTGAAAATGAATCTTTGTACACAGTATTTTTCATATGTTTAAAATGAAAAAGGGCTGTAACCTGGAAAATTGTAATACAAAAAATGTAAAATAAATGGTACTTTATCAAATGGGAAAGTTTCATGATGATATTCATACGCTAAAAATTTTACGGTATTTATTCACCTGCTGTGTCTCACCTTAAAGTGCACTTTCACTTAAAACAAAATAAATCAAAACAGTGAGTGAATGTTATAGCCCATTTCTGACCTCATGGCATACACATTATCTTGCCAAAACCACCATTATTCCTGCCATCACTTCTACACACTTACACTTTACATGCATTAAACGAAAGCAGAGGAGCTGTGTCAGGATTACTTACATTCACATTATCAAACAGGCCTTTGTTGCTCATATTTACATCAAATAAATCAAATAGTCCAAGAGTGCATGTAAGACATTTATACAGTAGTTCCACATTTGTGCTTCTATGGGGGGTCAACAACAAGACCCCGAATATTCAGTATTTCTCACAAACAATAATAATTTACAGTCAAATAAATATTTTAAAGGTGGAGTCAGTGATTCTGGAGAATGCTTGTGTTGTGTGTGTGTGTGTGTGTGCGCGCGTGTGTGTGTGTGTGTGTGTGTGTGCTGATACACAGCCTAGGCCCTGTAAACGGGTATGAAAACAGAAAACAAAGGGGGCCCACCGTAGCTAGCAACATACCAGTTTTCAGAGTCTAAGCTGTGTATTAACAACAAAAAATTCAGCGCGCACGCACACACACACACACACACACACACACACAACACACACACACACACACACACAAAGTACTAACAGGTAGCAAATCATGCAGAGATTTTCAATGATTCTGTCTAAAAGGGATTTTGACAACAAGCGCTCTCCAGAATCACTGACTCCACCTTTAAAGTCCACATCCATTCATTGTTGTAATATCAGTAAAGTCTTTTCCAGGCTGTTTGTGTATTCAGTCCGTTGGTAGTTGTGCTTAGTTGCTCATAGTAGAGTTGAGTAGAGTAGTAATAACGGGCCACGATCACATTAGCCTCGTTTCCACTGAGAGCTGCGGTTTGATTCGGTGGTGCTGCTTCTTGGCACGCATTGGAAAGGGTAAACCAAAATAAGCGTAACTTTGTCACCCTTTCGTTTGGGGGTACCAAGCCGTGCTGTCTAAAAAGGGGTGGAGCTACACAACGCAGTCCGTTGATTGGTCGACAGAATCATCGTTTCCTTGTTAGGGATCCGTGTGCATAGAGTGAAGAGTCAGTTTGATGGTGTTTTGTGCCCCCAACGGAGCCTTCAAGGTAGCGCTGCCTGGAAGACCCTATCCCCTAACCTTAACCAGCGATGTCTTGAAGGCTCCGTTGAGGGGCACACAACACCAATAACCGAAGAGTCTAGTTTTAAGAGAGATAGAGATTCGAATTCAAATACCTCAACCGCTCCACTTGTTCTCTTTGGTCCCTCCCCTATGGTCCCTCCCTGACACGCTCTACTACACCAAGAAAGTCGTGCCAAAGTGAATGGACAGTCCCAACAGCCAATAAGAACAGAGAATCGGAGCCTCGCTCTGATTGGTCAAAGTGTACAGCTCATGTTAACTTTGACCAATCAGAAATCATATACCCCAGCTTTAAGAGTGCATTAGGCAAATCCAGGGTTAGCGTGCCATGCTGAACCGAACCAAACTGTGCTACTCAGTGTAAACGAGGCAATATATTTAAAGTCACAGTACGTCCATTTTTAAGTCCCAATTCTTCACTTTTTCTCCATAGGCTCCTTGGGACAGTGAGAAGGGTGCTTGTCAGGACTACTAGAGATAGAAGTGGTCGCCCGGTTTGGACTAGAACTGTCCCGAGCCCTTGTCGTCGGCCCGGTTACGCTCAGACCCATTCCAGACAGGATTCCGGAACCGCTTGTTGTTGCCGTGACTCCGCTGAGCAGGTTGGCGGATTGCATCACGGCCTCCGAATGCTCGCGCGCTTTCATCCGCAGCGCCGCCACGCTCGCCGTGCGGTTCCCCTGGCAACCGTAGGGAGGCAGGAAGGACAAGCCCATCGGGTCGGAGACGCAGCAAGAGCACAGACCGTTACCTGGGG
>CM047514.1:4424038-4425834 GCA_026122265.1 Ammodytes dubius | reverse complement strand
TTAGAGCAGCAAAGGGTTATGTTCAAGAGACACTGCAGGTGAATAGAGTTAACACAATTTTAACTTATAGATATCATCATGAAACTTTGCCAGTTGATTACTGACATTAAAACAATAATTCTTTGCATTAAACATTTTTCAGAAATGTTTTGAATAAATATGTTAATTTGGCGATATCTAACTGATTATATGTGATGAAACTAAAAATCATGATTTTGGATAAAGCCAGAGTAAAAGTCAGTAATTCATTTTTACAACATATTAGTGTCCAAAGTATTTACATAACAGTTTCTAAATACAGCCTTTTATCATTTTATAAATCTAGAAATACTACGTACAAGTCTTAAAAAAGCATTTTCTGTTCTTGTTTATAAGAACAAAATGTATGATAAATCAGACAATTAACAACATATAAACAAATCCTTCTGTAATAACTTTCAGAATAGTGCTGAGAATGATTATGGGAAGTTTAGCTGATGTAAGTGCTTTAGAAGTTGAGATTTTTGGTTCAGAGTATTGAAATGTAAAAAACTAATCTTGAGATTTCGTCCTTACCTCTGTTGCATCTCGACTGGCTCCTTGTGTTTCCTGTTGTGGTCCACGGGGGATTGAGAGTTGATGTTTCTGGACGGAGGAGAGATTCCCTCGTTCATCGGCTCTTTACCTCCGTCAGGGTCTGTGCTCCCTCGCTCTGTCTTCCTCCACTTCGCTCTGCGGTTCTGGAACCAAACCTGTAATGAAGAAATAAAGAAAAACAAATATTAAGTTAAGTTAGTTAAAGACCTACTTCACCGGTGGGAATATGAAGGTGTATTGAACTCTGGGATCCTATGTAGTATAAATGTGCAAACATTTTAGAAATCAGTTCATCCTAGCCTGAGAAAAGGCAGAAAGAGTGTTTTATGGTCTCACTGTCTAACCCTACATTTTCCCATGTGTGACATCACACATGGTAAAATGTAGGGTTAGGATTAACAGGACAGCTGGGCCAAGGGAAGACTGAGGAAAGACTGAGGGAAGAAAAACCTCATTCATTATATTATAATAGAGATTGTATAATGATAGAACGCCGGTTCCGTATGGGTGAAGTATTCCTTTAAGGTAAGTTGGTAGATACAAATAGCAAAGCAATTGAACTAAATGACCAATTAAAACTGGAATAATAATAGCTTTATTTCCTAACCCATTAAAACATGAAGTGCCAGTTTCACAGACATGGATTAAGCCTAGTCCTGGACTAAATGGAATTTTGAATGGAGATTGTCCATTGAAAGTACAATTTAGTCCAGAACTAGGCTTAATCCACGTCTGCGAAACCGGCCCGAAAAGTCATATTGTTGGTTAAGGTAAGTTAATGTGTTAAAGGTGTAGTCAGTCAGCAATTCTTGAGAACGCTTGTTGTCAAAATCAGTGAATATCTCCTCACGATCCGCTACCTGTCCGTACTGTGTGTGTGCTGACAAAATAAATCTGGTGTTAATACACAGGCCTAGGCTCTCTAAATTGGTATGTAGAATCAAGGCAGCCCACCGTAGCTATAGCAAGATGCCCATTTACAAAGCCTAGGCTGTGTATTAACACTGGATTTTGTTCAGTGCACACAGTACAGACAGGTAACAGATCATGAGGAGAGATTCATAGAAAAAATATATAGACATTAAGTTAAGTTAGTTAGGCTAAGTTACTGGAGACAGATAGCAAAGCAATTAAACTAAATTACTAATTAAAAACTGGAAGAACACCTCATTTCCCAACACATTATCAGATTAAATCAATTTATTTTTATTGTATATTAT
>CM047514.1:4404038-4419038 GCA_026122265.1 Ammodytes dubius | reverse complement strand
AGCCCAAAATCACAAATAGAAATAGCCATTTGCCTTGGTACAGTTTCTACACAATATGATACCCCAACTTCCCTTAGACCCTTAGCTCGACTGAGGAAAAACTCAGCAAAAAAATTAAAAATAAAACATCTTTAACGGGTGAAAAAAATAGTTTATGGAGAGATTTCTGTCATTTGATTAAAAAAACAAGGGTTGTAATTTCACTTTTACGCTTAAATGTATTCAATAAACTTGTAAGAAAACTAAAATTATCCGTCTAAATAACAGAAATACATAAAATAAATAAGAAAATCTATGAATATCTGGCCCAATTCAGATGTTTTATGAGATTTTTTTTATTTCTCTGGCACATTTTTTGTATCGCCATTAGTTGCATGAAACATTGATGTCGTCTTGTGTCTGGTGGGAACCATGACGGACTTAAGAGCCATGACACCCGACATCTGTCTCATCTGTGCCCGGAACAAAACGCCTCTCTGCCCGCGGGACAAACCACCAGCCAGCGCCTCTCACCGCGGAACAGCCGGCAGACTGACACAGCAACACTTAACCCTTAATGTCCAGATTTTAAATTAAATTTCTTTGTAACACTAGCCTTTATATTTTAATTTATACTGATGTAAATGTTTATTGAGATACATTCGGGCATCTGATTGATTTTTTTTAATGGCGATCACAGAGTAGCCTATATATAAAACTTGTGATTTATTATTACCTCATAAAAACTAGGCCAAGTTTTGCTTGTATAGGCCTGAGTCCTTTTCATTATTAATTTTCTATTGACGATATGATCATTAGAAATATATATAAAAACACATCTGTTCAGGCCTATTCACGGTTCTCCAACAAATACAGCAACACACACACACACACACACACCACACACACACACACACACACACACACACACACACACACACACACACACACACACACACACACACACACACACACACACTCACAATCTCACACCACACACACACACACACACACACACACACACACACACACACACACACACACACACACACACACACACACACACACACACACACACACACACACAACACACACACTTACACTCACACACACACTTGCACTCACACGCTCTGTGCGCTATTACGCAGCATTACATTACGCACAAAACTTTTTAGACTCTGGCTTCAAGAAAAACGTTATAAAATATTCCTCTACAGTGCATCTGTATTCAAATCAACTGAAAGCCATAGCTTACATGATGTGACAATAGAAGAGAGTTAACTATAGCCAACCTTTACGATACCAGTCACATATGGAATATATAACATTGGTATAATCGCCTATTTAAACTTGTATGTGTGTTGTGAGCCAGTGGGGTGGTTTCACAGACATGGATTAAGCGTAGTTCTCGACTAAATTGTACTTTCAATGGGCAATCTCCATTCAAAATTCCATTTAGTCCAGGACTAGGCTTAATCCATGTCTGTGAAACTGGCCCTATGTCTTTTAAATAGAACCTTAAATCACTTCAATAAAGAAATAAACAGTATTATTATATTATATACTCACGTGTGTTGGAGCGACAGCATTCTCCGTCCAGCTGAGGCGGACAGTGGAAGTAGAACATCCTCGCGCGTAAATGGGTTTGGCGTTTTGAAAAAAAAATGAATTTGGCCAAGACGCAAAACTTTCAGCGCAGAGGTTCGTATCGTATCGGCTACAACTTAAGCTGTTACTGTGGGTCTGTGGTGGGATATCTAGCTCGTGAAATTGTCCCTAAAAAGACGATTAGGTGGCGCGCGCGTGTGTGTGTGTGTCTTCAAAAGTTGCCGGTAGAGTGAGCGAGCATCCTATACCTGCCGCCGGGAGGAGGATGCTGATGTGAGTGGAGAGGAGGAGACTGCGATTCACTGTCTGTCTGGGAGTGTCCATCTCTCTCTCTCTCTCTCTCTCTCTCTCTCTGTCTCTCTCTCTCTCTCTCTCTCTCTCTTCTCTCTCTCTCTCTCTCTCTCTCTCTCTCTCACACACACACACACACACACACACACACACACACACACACACACACACACACACGTTTATACGACTATACATAGGCTACTTATACTACTGAGGGCACTCATTAATAATAATAATAATATATATATATATATATATTCTATAGCCCTTTTCGAACAATAAAATCAATTTTAACTTGGAACATCATTGACATAATGCATTCCCTAGCCCCTTACCCTAACCATCTAAACTAAATGCCTAACCCCAACCCTTAACCCTAACATAAACCCAAGTCATACCTGAACCTTAAATAACCCTCAAACAGCCATTTAAAGGCTTGTCCCAAAATGTTCTCACTCCAAAAAAGATCTAAAACGTAAATTGGTATCTCATTAAAAAAAAAATGTACGGGGGTGCGCATGCACACACACACACACACACACACACACACACACACACACACACACACACACACACACACACACACACACACACACACACACACACACACACACACACACACACACACACACACACACACACACACACACACACACACACACACACACACACACACACACACACACACACACACACACACACACACACACACACACACACACACACAGAGTGTCCAGATGTCTCCATAGCTGTATAACTGTCGACAGAGTGTTGAGGCTTTCAGCTCGTGTCGCAGAATCTCACGCCTAATTGGTCCTAATCGGATTATCACGGCTTTGTCTCTCTCACCCCCAACCCCTAGTGTGTGTGTGTGTGTGTGTGTGTGTGTGTGTGTTCGTTTCTGTGTGTGTGTGTGTGTGTGTGTGTGTGTGTGTGTGTGCGCGCGCTTGAATGTGTGTGTGCTACTGTGTGTGTGTGTGTGTGTTCGTTTCTCTCTGTGTGTGTGTGTGTAGTAGGCCGCCCTTAAGTGTGTCAGAAAACAGAAAAAGACAGGCAGACAGAAAGACAGAAAGACACAGCAGAGATAGAGAGGGAGATTGTTTGTTGCTCTGGTGCCAAAAACACATTTCATCACAAGTGATTGTTATTCCAGAGTCAGAGCATAATTCCCCGAACCATAAACACGCACACAAACCCGCTGCACTTTTTTTTATGTGGTTCTTTCATATATTAAAAAAATTGTAGATGACTTCTTTTGGGTTTTAGATTGACTGTCGGGCGAGCGTAATGGGTCGTCGGGGTAGTGTTAGGCGGTCCACTTTACTAGGGGCTGACGTCCTACAACACTCGCTAGGCCAAATTTTTGATTTTGTTCACAGCGAGGGGTCCCGCAATTTATTTCGCTTCCTCAGATAAATGATGTGCTTCGGGACCCTTTCAATTAGTTTTAAAACACACGTGGGACGCCACACTGCAGACGCCAAGTGTCTCTGAGGCTGAGCCGAAATGAGGCTTCGTAAAGGCAGCTGAAATTTAGAAGAGGAGTGCGGGATTGGAGCAAACCACATAAAGTGCAGAAAATCCTTTTGCTAATGGCGCGTAATTGGTTCTGTAATATCATTACACGCGGATAATGGCCAGTTACAGGGCCTCGGCGCTATTAAGGGCTTTCCCCGGCGTGCAGCGTTTATGTTATTAAAGGGGGAATATAATGATATTTTAGTTATTAAATGCGCGTAATTAATTTATGCACCACTGAAAATAAAGTTGTTATTATGACCTCGGCGAGCAGGTGCGTGCACGAGCGAGAAAATTGAAATCAAATAACGGTTGATAACTTTATATAGGCCTACACCAATATTTGGTTTAGTCTAGACAACTCTGGAAGAGAGTGTGTGAAGGCCTGTGTGTGTGTCTGTCTGTCTGTGTGTGTGTCTCTTTCTGTGTGGGTGTTTGTCTGTGTGTGAGAAAGTGTGTATGTGTGAGAGAGAGAGAGAGTGTGTGTGTGTGCTTCCTGTCAGCGCCTTTCCTTTCTAATAATTGCCTAAATGGCTAAATGAAATTACACTCTCATCTCCATTGGTTTAGAAACAATGTTTTAAGTTAACTTTAACGAGGTTTGGCAGATTTTATCAAGCGGACGTTTCAGCAACACACACTTAAAGTGAAGACCCCATTATGGTCTTTCAAGGACGCTGCGTCTTAACCCTTCCATGCTCCTTTAAAATAATCACACTTTTACACCTTCGACACACTTGTGTGTCCATGAGAAATGAGCCTATAAAAATGATATAAAGTAATATTTTTGTTAAAAAAAAATTACATTTTATTTTAAACCAGCATCTGAACTAAACATACATATAAAATATTAATGTATTTTTTTGTTAATTAACCCTTTAATTGACATGATTTGACAATCAAAACCCCCTTTTTATCGGTTGAAATATGCAAAATATGATTTATTTTCAAAAAACGTTATGCAAACTAGACTATTTCTGGTTTGGTTATTGCAGGCTAGTGTGTGTGAAAGATTAGCAGCAACATTTATCAATTTGTATTTTCTATTTTTTTGCAGTGCCATATTTCATAAAATACTCACACTTTTACACCTTCGACACACTTGTGTGTCCATGAGAAATGAGCCTATAAAAATGATATAAAGTAATATTTTTGTTAAAAAAAAATTACATTTTATTTTAAACCAGCATCAGAACTAAACATACATATAAAATATGAATGTATTTTTTTGTTAATTTACCCTTTAATTGACATGATTTGACAATCAAAACCCCCTTTTTATCGGTTGAAATGTGCAAAATATGTTTTATTTTCAAAAAACGTTACGCAAACTAGACTATTTCTGGTATGGTTATTGCAGGCTAGTGTGTGTGAAAGATTAGCAGCAACATTTATCAATTTGCATTTTCTATTTTTTTGCAGTGCCATATTTCATAAAATACTCACACTTTTACACCTTCGACACACTTGTGTGTCCATGAGAAATGAGCCTATAAAAATGATATAGAGTAATGTTTTTATTTAAATTTTTCTTTATTTTATTTTAAACCAGCATCAGAACTAAACATACATATACAATATTAATGTATTTTTTTGATAATTAACCCTTTAATTGACATGATTTGACAATCAAAACCCCCTTTTTATCGGTTGAAATATGCAAAATATGATTTATTTTCAAAAGACGTTATGCAAACTAGACTATTTCTGGTTTGGTTATTGCAGGCTAGTGTGTGTGAAAGATTAGCAGCAACATTTATCAATTTGCATTTTCTATTTTTTTGCAGTGCCATTTTTCATAAAATACTCACACTTTTACACCTTCGACACACTTGTGTGTCCATGAGAAATGAGCCTATAAAAATGAAATCATTAGATTTTTTTATTAAATTATTTTACATTTTATTGAACCAGCATCAGAACTTATCACACATATAAAAATATAATTGAGTCAGTCATGCCTTTCAGGCCCTCCAGCACGACCCTCCTTCCCTGGTTCCGCTCTGCGGGCTCACCAGCTGTTCGGCCGGTGTAGACAGACACCCTCCATGCGTATGCAGTTTTCACATCGCATGATGTGACCCACATTTTCAGCCTATATCTGGCCGGCTTCTTTGGCATATACTGCCGGAACTGGCAGCGCCCCCTGTACGGTACCAACTGCTCGTCGACGCAGACATCTTTATCTGGGTTGAACATCAGGGGGAGCCTGGCCGTCCAGAGATCCCACATTTCCCTTACTGCAGCCAGCTTGCCGTTTCCCCGGCGCCGCGGTCTAGAAAGTCTGTCATCGAAACGGATGATTGTTGCCAGCCTCTCAAATGTCTTCACGGACATTGTCGGCCTGAAAATTTGCCTGCCAGTCTCATGCTCCCAAAGGCTGCGGGTCGCTTCTCCCCGAGAGCGGTAAACACCGGCCAGCAGGAGGAGACCGATGTAGCTCCGCACGGTGATGTCATCAACATCCTTCCTGACCCGGACCGTCCTGTTCCCGTGCAGGTTTGTATAAGCAGTGATCAGCGCCGCCATCTCGGGTGTAAAAAACAAATAAAGGTGTCTACGAGCTCATTGACGCGGGCCACAGCATAGCGGGTTGGTCCTGGAGTGAGTCCGGTTTCTGCAGGGAAGTACCTGAGCGTCTGGGCGTTTGACGGTGCCCAGTGGATGAGGCCGTTCTTGGACCCCCATAGCTGGTCCGGACGAGCCTCCTCTTCCCCTGAATCGGATGCTTCACTGGAGCTGGCGGAGGATGTGTCAGGGTCCGGATGGTAGTCCAAGTCTGCATCCTCATCCGCCGTATCCGTCTCGGAGTCCGATGTGCAATCTGCCTCCTCGGGCTCTTCGTCCGTCTCCATGATCATAAGCCGCGCTTCCTCGGTACAGTATAGTCTCTCCATGATGCCAGGTAAGAAATTAGAAGCTTTTCTCCTCTCTACTAATGTAGAGAGGAGCATTGTGCACCTGTCTAAACAAAGTCTGCGTATATTTTGATTCTCACGGCGGCATTAACTTTCATGATCTGGGAAAGGACCTGAGTTTCATTTATATCAAAGTTGTGCAAGGGCCAGGGGTAGATGTCTGTTTTAAGTAGTTTGTAACAAAAAAAAATTTGGTGCTTTGAACTTTTGCATGAAAAATGCACATGAATGGAATGGTATGGATAAAGGCCATTTGAAAGCACCTGCGCTTCAACCCATTCGCTCATACGGTAATAAAGTGTGCACGCTGAAGACCCGCGCGCGTGCACATACACAAACTTTGATGTGCATTCATTCCCACACACACCTACTCGCACACTAACACAAGAATAATGCCCTAAAACTTGTGTAACGAGAGTAGGAGAAGGATAGAGTGCGAGCGCCCTATTTCGCAAAAAAACGTTTTTTTCTCCATTTGCCACATATAGTAAAAATGACGTCATCTCCAAAGAAATGCCTCGGAGCACACACTTGAAGCCCCAGGCCTCGATTGAAGTGGAAAAATTAGACATTGCATGTTTTATACTTGTTATTCAAGCAGGATCAAAAATAGAGATTTCAAAGGATTTGAATGGGTTTCAATGGGACACACTTTTGTGCTTAGGTGTAAAGGTGTGAGTATTTGCAGTAGGGGTGTTTACAAAAGGCAGAACATAAAGTATTCATGAAAAAAATTTAGAAAACCCTAAAATGCACAAGCTGGCCAAATTATACACAATATAAGCAACAAATGAAAAAGATATGCTAGAAATTAAAATCCCAAAACACACAAGTGTGTCTAGGTGTGATTGAAGGTTAATCATAGGTTATATGAGATTCTGATTCATCTTAATTGTATGAAGATCTCCATATATGCCACTGTTATTGTGGTAAAGCTAGAAATGTAGCCTATACTACAATGTTGGGAAAATTGTTTTTAAAGGGTACAATGTTGTCTTACTAACCTATATGTATGGGTTAATCTTTTACTATGAAACACAATGAGTCTCTGCATTGCTTTGAATTAAGGCCTACTTCACCGGTTGCGGTTGGAATATGAAGGTGAATTGAACTCGGAGATCCTATGTAGTATAAATGTGCCAAAAAAAAATTGAAATCGGATCATCCTAGCAGAAAGGCAGAAAGAGTGTTTTATGGTCTCACTGTCTAACCCTACAGTTTCCTTCTTGTGACATCACAGTAAGGGTTAGGATTAACAGGACAGCTGGGCCAAGGGAAGACTGAGGGAAGACTGAGGGAAGAAAAACCTCATTCATTATATTATAATAGTGATTTTATAATGATAGAACGCTGGTTCCGTATGGGTGAAGTATTCCTTTAAGCTCTTGTGCTATCTATTCAAAATAACCAAACACGAAAACAGTTACAGCCTTTTATTGCACACAGTATATGCAAGACGTACAGTATAAGACCTTTTTTAATATATAAAATGGCAGCTGTTTAACTCTAGCTTCTTTTGAAAATTTTTCACATATAACTGGAGGTAGGTGATTTGAAAATTGACGTTGAAGCTCTTACTACCTCCACACTATGTTTGTACATCATCATTTCAGAAGAGTCAAGTATTACAAAAATCTACCAAAAAAAACCTATATGGTGATTTGGTCACATTTACAAAATAATGACACACTTGAGCCCACAGTTACATATGATACAAGAATATAACAACAAAAAAAATATGACGCAAGTTGTTGATACCCAAATTTCGACAAATCTAAATCAAATTAAAGCTGGAGTATATGATTTCTGATTGGTCAAAGTTAACATGAGCTGTACACTTTGACCAATTCTCTGTTCTTATTGGCTGTTGGGACTGTCTATTCACTTTGGTGCGACTTTGTTGGTGTAGAGCGTGTCAGGGAGGGACCATAGGGGAGGGACCAAAGAGAACAAGTGGAGCGGTTGAGGTATTTGGATTCGAATCTCTATCCCAACTGCTATTTTCTCCCCAAATCCTCCACCCCAGCTTTAATCAATACAGGAGGTATACAGTTTTAACTTTCAGACAAATATAGAACAACTGAATTCAAGTATAACCAGGTGTAAACAACAATAAACTGAAAACGGAAAATAACTGCAGTTATGTTTGAAAAAAAGCACAAAAATCATAAACGTATAAAACGTGCAGGATACCTTCCCTTACAAGACTAAGTTAACTGGTAATTAACTAACAATTGTTAACTAGTTTACCAGTCTTGTTAACAGTCCATTGTATTGCATGTATCATGTATTAGATCATATTTACAGGTTTCTTCAAAAACACAAAAACAAATAATAATGTAAAAATGACCATTTCAAGCTTGTTTGATCAATATGCATTTTTGTAAAGAAAAAAAAAATTAAAAAGAAATATCAGTTACCGGAAGATTCTGTAGCTTGAACACTGGAGAACGTGTGTGTGCTACGGTGGGTTGGTCTGAGCCCATATGTTTGCATAACAATTTACAGAGCCTAGGCTGTGTTTAACCCTATATTTCTTTCACCAGCGCACACACAGTACGGACAGGTATCGGATCGTGAGGAGATGTTAACTGATTTTGACAACAAGCATTCTCCAGAATCACTGACTCCACCTTTAACCCTACATAGCTTATACAGTAGCTTCCAAAATATTCAAATCTTCATCACTTTTCAATCTTTCCTTAATTCCTTTATTTCCTGAGGATCCCATTTGTTTGTTTTTAATTTATTTATTTCCTTTTATACTGCTCAATCGTTTTATTTTTGTTTGTATTATTATTTTTTTTAACCATGTTCAATAAAGACTTACAAAAAAAAAAAAAAAAAAAAAAAAAAAATTTAACGGAAGTTCTCTTTCAGTCTCCACGTCCCCTCTTGTCCGGACGTCCTGTGGAAGTCACAGATGCTCCGGAGCAGTTCCCTAAACACCGGTGCTTGTTTCTGGGTCAACCTCGGTTTGAAATACTCCAGCACCTCCTGTGTGGAAGCCTGCCCGTCTACGGTGGCTTGGAAGGCCACAAAGTTACGCAAATCGGTCAGCAATTCGTCATGTTCCGTTGTTGGAATTGGGGAGATTCTGTCTTGAGCTACGGAGCCTTCTAAATCTTCGGTTTCTTCTTCTTCTCCTTCCGCTGCGTGGTTTAACGGTAGACTGAGGTGGTTACGCACTTTCATTCTAGCCAATAGGGAAGAGGAGGAGAGGGGGGCGGGGTTTGAGGAACTTTCGGGACCCTCCCCGCTGAAATGAGGAACCCCCGATCCCGGAACAGGCTTCTTCAATGACACAGACTTCTTTATTATAATAGCAGCGTCCTAGAGAGAGAGAAATGGATGTTAATTAATATACAAAACAGTTACTGACTCCTATATTTTATGCATCTGTTTGTTTGTTTGTGCCTGTGCACTTTTATCAAATCAAAATCAAATCAGTTTTATTTGTATAGCCCAAAATCACAAATACATTTGTCTCAGTGGGCTTTACATTTCATACAATATGATATATGATACAATATGACACCCTGCCCTTACACCCTTAGCTCGGCTGAGAAAAAACTCCCAGTAAAAACCCTTTACCGGGAATAAAAAAAAATTGAAGAAATCTCAGGGAGAGTCGACAGAGTAAGGGATCCCTCTCCCAGGACGGACATGCTGCAATAGATGTCATAAGTAGAGAAAATCACGAAGGAATTTGATCACCGAATTTTATCTGTTCACCGCGGGATAGTAGGAAACAGTTTCTCAATTCTCTTATATGTCGTGTACACGTGAAGTTATTACAATAAAGCTGACTTGACTTGGTGTTACAAATGCTAAATAAATGCCATAACGTTACCTGCATATATTTTTATTGTAACATTGTTGGTTAAAGGTGGAGTCAGTGATTCTGGAGAACGCTTGTTGTCAAAATCACTTTCTGTCAAAATCAGTGAATATCTCCTCATGATCCGCTTCCTCACTGATTTTGACAAATTGATTTTGACAACAAGCGCTCTCCAAAATCGCTGACTCCACCTTTAATGGGAGAGTTACATTTTTAATTTTTAAGCTAGACAAGGCGACAGAAACCATTCCTTTAACAGCGTGTATTTTTTTAAGAATAAATGGGTAAACGGTCGCTCATCGCTAGTTAGCTTAGCTCAAACACAGGTAGTCAATGGGAAGTGTTAGCCGTTACCTTGCATCTGGTCGGAGTAGGGGTCGATTGAGCGGTAGGTGTAGCCAGGAGAGAATTCTTCTTTTGTCCGAACCGTTTCCTGTAAAATAGGACAAGGGAAAAAATTGTATAAAGCACGCAAGATAAAAATAAAATAGTATTTCAAGGAACTATTTTGCATGAAGTTATAGGTATGTTCTGGAAGTTTTATGAACATGTTTTAAAACCCTAGCGAAAATGAGTTGAAATTCAAAACTTTTCCTAAATATTCAGTTAATTCCAAACCATTTTTGGCTACTGCCATCGGTGTTTGAGTGTGTGTATGAATGGGTGAATGTGGTCAGAAATGTAAAGCGCTTTGGGGCTGAGAAAATCGGCTAAAAAGCGCTATATAAGTCAAGTCCATTTACAATTTTTAGTCCTGGAAAACACTCAAAACTGAGAGTGTGTGGTGTGCGAGTCTGAGTGTGAGTGTGAATGTGAGTGAGCGAATGAGTGCGCCTGTCTGTCTGTCTGTCTGCCTGTCCGTCTGTCTGTCTGTACATACTTAGCAGGTGGCGGAGGGGGCGTGGGTCTGTTGAGGGCCAGTCTGCACTGCTGGCGTGAAACCTTCAGAGCTTTCAGCGCGTCTCTAGCGACTCGGTTGGCCTCGGCCTCCACCAGAACGTAGTCCGGGTTAGACGCCTCCATGATGGTGTCATGCTGCATCACGCTGTGGATGCCTGGGGAAATACAGCAACAAATATAATCAAAAGTGTGTGTGTCTGTCTGTCTGTGTGTGTGTCTCTTTCTGTGTGGTTGTTTGTCTGTGTGTGAGAAAGTGTGAGTGTGTGTTTGTATAAGCCTGTGTGTGTGAGAGAGAGAGAGAGAGAGAGAGTGTGTGTGTGTGTGTGTACTTTTTTTAAAGACTTATAGTACATAGTCTTTTTTTGATTCATACAATAAAAAAATGCTGTATCTAAAATCTGTTCTGTAAAAACTCTGGACTCAGTGTGCAAAGAAACTTTTTGTTGGGGAAGATGATAGGTAAAAAAAATAAAAAGTCAGCAAATAAGATGCCTGGGGAAATACACAGCAACAAAATTAATAAATACATTAAAAAGAGTGGATTTTTATTTATTTTTTAAAGACCTGTACGTATTTTTTGTTTCATGAAAATGTTCTGTAAAAACTTTGGACTCTAATATGTGTTAAAATGAAATAAAGATTCATGCGTACATGTTTAACCGGTGAGTAAACCATCAACGTTTAGGGAAAATCAACAAATGAAAACCGTTGTTTTATGCAAAAAAAAAAGTTTTGAAAATGATTATCGTGTGTTTTGGAGAACGAAAAACTGAAAAATGTAATGTTCCTTTATAAAAAAAAAAAAAAAGTTTACAGTAAAAATTGGCACTGAGTAACCATTTCAACATTTTTCTAAACTTTCACACCCTTAGTTCGTACACCATTGAAAACCTACCAGATTTCCTGAAGAGTTTTGCCAGGACATAGTCATCTGATTGCCTCCTGTCCCCTCCTGTCTCACTCTCTTCTCCCTCTCCTTTCCTAAACGTCCTTTTCTTCACCAGATGGGAGATACGATGGCCTTCAAACCGCGCGCCCTGGCTGTGTTTCCCCTTCTTACGTTGTTTGTGCTTATCCGCGTCATCCGCAGCGTCACAATGCTTACGTTTCTCCCTGTGTTTCTGTGGACTCGTTAGGCCTGAGTCTCTGTCTGTGTGCGGGTGAGAGCTGGATGAATTTGCATTGTTCGTTTCCCCAGTATCTTGTGTTGTATTTGTGGAAATATTTGGGCCGACGTCAAACCCATTTTGTCTGCTGCCTTCACTGTCTGTCGTGGGGACATTTGCGCTGCCCTGAGAATCGTTGTTCCCATCTCTTAAAGCAGGAATGTGTGTTGAGGATGTTGAGGAGGATTTGCGATTATTTTCGTTTTGGTTTGCAGAGGAGTGTTTAGATGAAGGGTCGTCATGGTTAACGGAGCGTGACGGCCGCCATCTCTCAGGCTTCTTGGGCACTTTGACATCAGACCCTGTACCTGTAACACAAGCAAAACAATAGATGTTATATATCAATTAATCAATAAATGTATTTGTCCCTAGTGGAGCAATAGGTTGTAACAAATAAATACAACAACTATGTACATGTCTTAAATATTAAAAAAAAAAGTTTTGCATATTTTTAAGGTAAAAATGTATTTTAAATCAGAGTTTTTACAACATGTGAACAAATCCGTAGTGCTCAGAATGATTATGGAAAGTTAAGTGCTTTAGAAGTTGAGAATGTTGGTTCAGAATGTCTAAAAATAATAATGTAAAGATAATGGCCGTTAAAGATGGTTGTATAGGAGAAATATACAGATGCAAACAGACAAAGTAATAAACACAAATAAACACCTAAATGTACATGTTGGACCTTTTATTTATAGGCCTACTTGAATGTAAGAATATAAAAATAAATTAAATAATTTAAAAAAAAAACTCAAAATTGACTAGTGCTTGAAAAAATGTTTTGGCTGCTGTGTCTCCACTTAAGTACATTTTTGTTTTACCTTGATAAGTAAGAACAATTCCTATAATACTTATTCATTGAAAAAATTCAAAATAATATTATAATTCGACTATAAAATGCAATAAAAACAACAAACCTGCAAATATGGCGCTGGTCTCAGTGCCCTGCCCCCCGTCCGGGTCCGTCAGTGTGAACAGCTCATAGATGTCGTTTGACTTAAAGAAGCGTCTCTGTTTGGGGTCCTTCAGAACACGGTTGGTCAGGAACTGTTTGAAGATTTGCCTGATTGGAAACAGATTAAATACAGAATTATTATTATTATTATCATTATTATTATTATTATTATTATTATTATTATTATTATTATTATTATTATTATTATTATTATTATTATTATTATTATTATTATTCAAATGTTTGTATTGGTTTATCACTGGTGTTTTATACAGGCAAATCCGTGCTTAATACTCTTAAGCAGACAATACAGTAAAGGTGAGCTAAACATAGAAATAAACATAGAAATTATAGCAACACATAAAATTATAATAAAAAAATAATTAAAAATACAAATAATATTATACCCCAAAAGGGCTGCGCTACACATACAAATAACCATACAAATCATAGTCACACAAAAAATAAAAAAATACATTTAAATTTTTTAATCAAAAAGGCCTAAACTTTTTCTGATCAAATTGAAATACAGATTCAAAGTTGGACCGTTGCCAAACAATAAAGTATTTCTGGGTGTATCCTCCTCGGGCTGTGTATTTGATTTGACATTATTCTTAAATACAGAATCAGATACTTGTGTATAAATTGCTTTTGTACACGTGTCACAATAGAGTAGTTTGGTTGATGGATGGGTAGAATTAGTTCACACCAACAACCAACAGCCCATAGTTACCAAAATAGAAATCCCTCAAGTTCTTCCGACTTGATTTTTGAGAAGCAATTTAAAGACCCACACCAAAACAGAGCAACAGTTTAGCCGCCCTTCACTGGCCCATTTAATAATGTAGCACAGCTTTTCAATTAGTGCGAACCGGGATAGCGCTCGTAGTATTATGGCAGTGAAGTGAGCCATTAGCAAACGTTATTACCAATATAGAAATATTCACAAACATGGCGATGCAATGGATAGAATTTTAAAGTGTGAGTGTGGGTGCGAGAATGCACTAAAGACAGGCAAGGATATTTTTTACATGTTTTTTATTGAGTTTGGTGATTGAATGTGTGTGTGTGTGTGTGAAAGTCGTTAGGCGCTAATTTAAAAAGTTTTAAATTTACTCAGATTGTGTACTGAGGCCACGCCCCCCCACTACATGCACTGTGCATTCCTCCATCACATGGGGGGGAGGCATTTTACTTTATTTATTAAATGGGTTGGGTCAGACAGATGAGTAATATTGTACTCAACATTCATCTTTTTGTTGTTCAGTGAAATTATTGATTGTTCATTTGAAATGATAAAAAAAAATAATGATTTTTTTTAATCAAAAGGGCTGAGCTATACATAACATCCATAGAAATCACATTAAAAGTAAAAAAAAAAGAAAGGACTTAACTTCTTTTGATCTAATTGAAATACAATTGTTGATTGTAACATATAGTTTATATGTTTAGATTTATATTTGGATATGAAACAGATCATTTAAATTAGTGCCATTTAGTTAATTCCTATAATTCCCAATTTTGAATATTCCCAAAACTTCAAGCGAAAGTTCCCGTGAAAAGTTTCTGGAAATTTACCGGAAACTTTCCACCCCTTTGGAACCCCAATAGGCGCCAACATACAAAGTTTAAAACGCCGCCCGTACCTGTGGTAGATTTTCTCCTCGATGGTTCCTGCAGTCAGGAGTCTGTAGATGGTGACTTGCTGCTTCTGGCCGATCCTCCACGCTCGCTCTCGCGCCTGAGAACAAGAGAATAGAAAATGAATAAGTATAATCTGAACTGATGCACCAAGGGTTAGGGTTATGGTACTTTTTTTTGCTT
>CM047514.1:4371538-4381538 GCA_026122265.1 Ammodytes dubius | reverse complement strand
TACTCTGTATTATATTGTATAGTATTATATTGTACGTTCTTAGGAAACTCTTCTTTGTAACAGACTCTGTATATGTGTCGTTTTATTGTATTTTATTGTGTTTTTTTAATGTGAAGCGCTTTGTGACCCTGGTCTGCGAGAGGCGCTATATAAATAAACTTTACTTACTTACTTACTTAAAAAAAATATATATATATGATCTTGATTCATATATTCTTTGCGATCTCATTTTAAATTGACAATGTAAATCTATTAATGTATCATTCACGCAAACAATCAATCAATCAATCATTGAATAACCTGTATTTTCACTGGAAAGACACTGAGGTTTTCCCTCATTTACAGTGACGACGAGCATATACACAATAAACACAATTTACAAGGATAAAGTATAAAGTATAACGAACAGAGAAAACAGAAATAAATATGATAAAATGGATAAAATGTATCTTTAAAGTATAATAACATACAATTTTTTTTTAAATAAATAGATGTTGTAACCTGCCAGTATTCCTCCCATGAAGCCACAAAATATTGATACTGTAGACTAGTTTTTTTAACCGAAAGCTGTAAATATTGGTTGTGCTAGGTTTGATTTATTTATATGATGTGTTTTCATGCTGTTACGTTACATTCCATGTGTTTAGGCTGTCTAAGTGTCAGTTAAAGGCCTACTTCACCGGTTGGAATATGAAGGTGTATTGAATTCTGAGATCCTATGTAGTATAAATGTGCAAAAAAAATTGAAATCGGATCATCCTAGCCTGAGAAAAGGCAGAAAGAGTGTTTTATGGCCTCACTGTCTAACCCTACATTTCTCTTTCTGTGATGAGAATCGTGGTATAAATTCTTGAGGGAGGAACAATGGTGATTCCCATTTAAGTGAGAATGGTGCAGCAGCCCTACCTCAGTGCGTTGCCTCCTCTTGGGTTTAGGGGTCTGGGGCTCTGCTTTAGGCCGGGCCTTTGGGTGGGCCTTCAGAGCTGTTATCTGGAACTTTCGGATTCGCTTTTGAATTTTTTCATCCTTCGATCCTGAAAAGAAAGAGAAAAAAAATTACTTACAATTTTGTGCGATAAAAACATGAAGCGAGTTATCCCCAAATTGTGGTAAGGTGAGGTCTCCTTTAATTAATGCTTTCAATAATAAATTCGATACATGTATTTTGTTAATCAAGGCACATCATTTAAAACTATAAAGCTGACTTTTAATTTATAAAATTCATGTAATAATTTCTCTTTTTTCTTCTTATGTTTACACTGATAGAACTGCATCCAATGTAGTTGTACAATTACTATAAAGCCTATTCTATTCTATTCTGTTAATGATTCAAAGTGATTTCAAAGTTGTACATTAGTAATTTAATTTGTTGTTATTCAATCGTTGAGTCTTATATAAAAGATTTTAAAAATGTCACAAATTAAAAAAAAAAAAATCCACATTTTCAATAAATTTCAACACATTTTGTAGACTAACCGATTTTGCTTGTTTTTGCCCCGGCCTCCTTTAGTTCAGAACTTTTTTTCTTCCTCTTGACAGTGGGGGGTTTCTTGCGCTCTGTTGCTAACCGGGCCTGGTCTGTGAGGTACATGTCGAAGGCAGAGTTTTCGGCGAGCATCAGTTTGCGCGGTTCCTTCTTTACTTCCTTCTGAGCGATGCGTGTTCCAAACGGAGTCATGTGACCCAGCCGGATAAGCTCCTCCCACTCTGTCTCCTGAGACGGCATCAGCATACTGCCCAGGGTGGACGGGCCCGCCTCTGGAGAATAGAAAAGAATAGAATAGAATAGAATAGAATAGAATAGATAGATAGATAGATAGATAGATAGATAGATAGATAGATAGATAGATAGATAGATAGATAGATAGATAGATAGATAGATAGATAGATAGATAGATAGATAGATAGATAGATAGATAGATAGATAGATAGACACACACACACACAGTTAGATACATAACTGTTGAGTGTCAACAGCCTTGAAAATATTTTTATCGGAAAATCATAACGATATCACCACTGCCACAATTAAACTTAAACTTTAACAATCTAATTAGGTATTCAGATATATATCCTTAGGGTCTACAAAATAATAAAACATGCTGCTCCCCTCCCTTCAAAAACATTGTCCAGCTCTGCTATGAAACCACCTGCAGAACTACATTGTTATTGTTTCCATTTCCTGGTTCCTGGTTTCACGTTATATTTACAAAGCAGGTTACCAGCATAGTTCTACCATATGTGACTCAATGCTTATTTCTCCATCAACGAGTGAAACAATGTTTTTAGTCATTACACAGGTAATTAAAGGCCTACTTCACCGGTTTGAATATGAAGGTGTATTGAATTCTGAGATCCTATGTAGTATAAATGTGCAAAAAAAAATTAAAATCGGTTCATCCTAGCCTGAGAAAAGGCAGAAAGAGTGTTTTTTTTAACCCTATATTTCTCTTTCTCGTGACATCACAGAAAGAGAAATATAGGGTTAAAAAAAAACGTACTTTGTAAATATTACTGTGATGTCACAGTAAAAGACATCACATTTATACTACATAGGATCTCAGAATTCAATACACCTTCATATTCAAACCGGTGAAGTAGGCCTTTAAGGTACACAGGCATTAAGTACATATCCAGACCCTAACCTTCCTCTCCATCGTCCTCTGCTAACAGTTCAGCCTCGACCCTCAGTGTGTCCTCTCCGCCGAGGATCGCCTGAAGCCTCTTCTGCTTCGCCCGAACCTTCTTCAGCTGCTTCTCCTGCACAGAAAAGGTTTTAGCCATCACATTAAATATCAATATAGCATTTATTTTTTAATCAATATATTTATTGGTGTTACCTTTTGTTAACAAGAACAATTTAAAAAAAAACAATACAAATATACAAACAATACTGACAAACTAAAACAAAACAATAAAAATAAAGTAAATAAATAAAAATAAGGGGGAGGGGGGGGGGGGGTTAGGGTTGGTCCTGGGAATATCAATAAAGTCTTAATCTAACAGTCTCATGTAAACAATCCACTTTTATTTTGAAGGTGGAGTCAGTGATTCTGGAGAACGCTTGTGGTCAAAATCACTTCTTGTCAAAATCAGTGAATATCTTGGGCTCATGATCTGCTACATGTCTGTACTTTTTGTGCAGCGCTGAAAACAAATCTGGTGTTTATACACATCCCTAGGCTCTGTAAACAGGTATGTAAACAAAGTAGGCCCACTGTAGTTAGCGACATGCCAGCTTACAGAGCCTAGGCTGTGTAATAACACTGGATTTTCTTTTCAGTGCACACACAGTACGAACAGGTAGCGGTGTTCACTGATTTTTTTCACAACAAGCGTTCTCCAGAATCACTGACTCCACCTTTAAGGGGTTGTCACATTTGTCATATTCAGTATTTGACCTTATTTTCTTTCTGCCGTTTGACAGACTCGATCTTGCGGCTGATGTCTTTGCTGGAGGCGGCGTAGGGCGTCAGCTGATCGATGATCTTGTTCACTTGTTTCAGAGATGTTGTGACGGACCTGAAACACACAACATTAAAATTAGTTACGGTAGCATTTCTAGTCTCTCTCAGAATTTAAAATTATGATTAGTTATTTATCCTTAACAGTGGTCATTATGGAGAAATATCAGAAGGTAGAATGCCACGATTGACCAATCATATTATATAGCATTTATCAGGGCTATTTCATAGTAATAAAACAGTTTAAAACTTTAATTGCAGCACAGATTCAAAAGACTTATAGCCCTTTACCTGACGTCATCCAGCACAGCCTGGTACTCCTTCTCTGCCTCGGCCTTGGCGGCGGCCTGGTTGGCCTCTGCGATGGCCTCGTCCACCTGCTGCAGCACGCCTTGCTCCAGCACCTCCTGGTCGTAGACCGCCACGCCCAGACCCAGCAGCTCGTCTGCCCCAGAAGAGGCACTCGCCGCCTGGATACGCTGACGGTCGATCTGCAGCAGGGCTCCAGACCGCTTACCACCTGTAATTGTAATGAATTGGAATTTAATTGAGAATGTGTTTATTTCGAGCTAGTAAAGAACAAATGAATGAAAAGAAAAACAACAAAAGCAGAATTATGCAACAAGTGGACAGATAAAATAAAGTAATATTTACAAACAATGAAAAGCACATATGAAAATAAACTGTTCATGCAAAAAAGTCACAAATTGGTGCATAGTAATTCATCATAATGCAGGAAATTAAGTATTAAATGCTCAACAATTTTCTAGGAGGACAGATTTTTTTGTGATTTTGACTGTCATGGGATGACTTTGGAGCTTAGGCTTTAACAAGGTCTAAATATCGAATTGATTCATTGTGGAAATGTGGTTTATTCCAAAAGAACATCCCTACTCTATCATTGTGCCATAGCTGCATTTCTCACCATTGTTACCCTCCTCAGGTCCAGTGTTATCAGGGAAAGCAGCCGAGCCTTCACAGCCCGGTCCGTTCTCAGCCGCCCCGCCCGCTCCCCCCTCCTCCTCTGTCCCTCCTCCCCCCGGGGTGAGGGACAGAGAGGGGGACACCTGCTCCTCTGATCCTTCTACTGGCATGGTGCTGGTGAAAACACAGACAAACAAATTCACTCTTATGAAATCTGCACACTCTGGAATAATAACAATAAGAATAATAATAATACATCACATTTTAATAGCGATTTAAAGCTGCAAACAGAGTCAAACAGAGTCAATTCAAACTTTATTGTCAATTCCTAAATTATGCAAGTCGTACATAAGAATCAAAATGGCGTTTATTTCGGACCCACGATGCAATAGGAACAATAGAATAAAATAGAATAAGATAGAAAATATTTACAGTTAATACATTCTAAATACTAAATAGATGATGTCATCCCAAAGAACCATGTAGAAGCCAATGGTATAATACGGCAATGCAATCATACCAGCCTGCCTCTAGTTTTTTCTAATAACACTAACACCTTCCTGTCCGGTGCCGGGGATCGAACCAGCAACTTCATGGATACCAGTCGGCCACCTTTCCTCTAGGCTAGAAAAGGAGGCTATCCTACCACCACTAATAATGGAGTAGGGGTGTTTGGGTCAGGTGTTTAAGCAGGTATTTGAATGAAGCAATAGTAAGGGAATGTGATACTGTATAGTCAATAAATCAAACGTAATTGAAGGGATATAACAAGTATATTATAACATTATCGGCTCTAATTTATACACTTTTTCAAGGATGTTTTAAATCCAGAATAGTGCTAAGAATGATTATGGAAAGTTTAATTGGTGTAAAATGCTTAAGAAGTTGAGATTTTTGGTTCAGTGTATTGAAAATAAAACTAATGTTGAGATAATGGCCGTTAAAGATGGTTGTATAGGAGAAATATACAGACACAAACAGACAAAGGTTTAGTCAGATAAACACCTAAATGTACATGTTGGACCTTTGATTTATACTAGTATGAAAGAAGACATGTTATGGAAGCAAAATAGCCAAAAATCTCAAAATTGACCAGAGAATTAAAAAAGTAATTCTTTTTTTGGCTGCAATGTCCTGCATTATTGTCTCCAAGCACTATATTGTAAGCGAGTAAACGGAGAGGGAAAATAGACAAATACCTGTTGTTGTTGGCGAGACCTTTAAATGTCCACACACAGCTGAGTTAAGAACATTAAAGCCTCTCTGACAGCCAACCATCCATTGTTTACGTGGCTAGGCTAGCGTGCTAAGCTAACAATAAACCGACCAGTATAAGCCGTTTTAGCGACAAAAAGCGAATTTTTCTTCAATTAAACTACAGTCAAAATAGGGATTCATGCGACGGGCAGTTACCGGTAAAACGAGTCGAAGAGACAGGGGCAGAAATCACTCACAAAACATGCAGTTACACAATATCGCCGGCATGGTTTGTGTCATAATACTACAAGCCTCCCGGTTTCCGGTGCCAGACAGGACTTCTTCTTCGTGGGTTAAATAAGGAAGTGGAGCATTACCGCCGCTAACTGGTGTGGAGGGAAGAGTTTGATGTTTTGATTTTGCTACATAAATATAAAATAATTAATTGCTAACCCAATAAAAAATATTTTATTTAATAAACTTATATTTGTATTATTGCTGTTTATTCTTGTGATTTTTATATATAATCTTTGTATTACTTTAAACACGTTTAGACGTTATGATGAGAAATGTGGCAGTTAGTAAACATAAGCAGTGCCTTTGCCTCTCATTGTGGACGGCAAGCAATTGTATTCTTTAACATGTACATAAAAAGGCTTAATGTGCCTTTTTATGTAAATAGGCCTATGGTAGCCTATGCCTGAAGTCCTTTCGTTTACGTTTATCATACATGGACCAATTAGAATCGAGATATTTGTGGACATATACGCAGTTACGTCATTACGATGGCTACGCTCTTTCACGTCGCAATCACCGCGAATTACAAAATCAAAGTCAACATTGCAGCTGCTGTTGCCGGAGATATTTCAGACTGGGGGAATTTTAAGAAGTTGGATTTTAATTTTCAAAGGAAAAGAAAATAATGAATAGCGAGAGAAAAGGCCTACGTCAGCCTTGGACGGTTTACCACAGCAAAATGGACAAACAATGTTCGAGCGTTTCAAACGGACAGGTAGCCTACAATGTGCTATCAAACAGAATGGATTACTTTTTTTTCTTCTTCCAGACTGGATTACTATCGGCTTGCTTCTTTCTACAGCCAGTGTGTCAGATTGGTGAGTCAGAAACTATTTTTTGTGTTTATTGAATAATAATTGTGGATGAATTGATGCCATGATGCTTTTTATATTCAATTGAGCAGTTGTGTTTCCATTGTTGCTGATGGACAAACATAATTAGACGCTGTGCAATAATTGGGCTAAAGAGATGGTTACATTCTGATGCTGGACATAGCATGTATGCTACTGGTACTTTATCTGTTAAGATAGAGTTTATGGAGGTGCCTTCAGTTATGATGTAGGCCTATATAGAATAGTGAGTGCTGTCTTGAAAGCTAAACAAGTAGTTGTGTGAATCGGCGAAGGTTTGACTCGTGTGTGTGCGTGAGAGGAAATTAGTAGGCTATTTGAAATCGGAAATCGTGGGTGCCTGTTTGTTTGTTTGTTGTTTATTGTTTTTAATTTAGCAACAGACCTATAGATTTAGAACAATTTGTCTTTCAGAACTCAGTGCCTACTCACTTACTAACCTCACCGCACGTCACTGTATAGAACAAGTATTTCTGAGTGACTAAACAGAACTGTAGATGAAGCCATGATGATTATGCCCTTTAAACTCTTAATTATAACTTGTCAAACAGCGCCATCTGCTGTTTGACTTGTGCAGAAGCCTTCTAGACACACACACACACACACACACACACACACACACACACACGCACACACACACACACACACACACACACACACACACACACACACACACACACACACACACACACACACACACACACACACACACACACACACACACGCGCACACACACACACACACACATCTCGACCTCCGGGTGGCGCCACTAAACCACTTATTGTTTGAAGAGAATTATCATAAACGAACTCACTGAACCAGATGTGATGGCAATGCGCTGGATGTACAACATTATGACGTGTATCGCATCGTGTTTGGAAGCCGTTTAGATGTATTTGTCAAGGAGAGCGAAAGAAATAACGTTTGGGAAAGTTTGGGAATTTTATATGTTGAAATCAAGATGTAGGCCTAGTCCAAACGAGATGTTGCATAATATCATAATATGTCTCCCTTCGGACAACACAAAGTAAGATGTATGAAATATAAGAGAAAATTGTGTATTGTGTGGAATTGTCCGAAAGAATAATAATAATAATAATAATAATAATAATAATAATAATAATAATAATAATAATAATAATGATAATAATAATAATAATAGTCCTGTCAAATATGCCAGTATCAAGAATCAATACCTTTTTTAATGTGATTTTTTTTTCTTTTTTTTTCTTCAATTTTTCAGAAATGTTTGAATATAAATGCAAGTGTGTCAATATCTAACTAAGTATGTCTAGGTTTGCATCTCTTTAAAAAAAAATCAAGATACAGGGCTGCCAAATTTCACCAAAAGTTTGGAGTGAGATTTTTTGGCCGAGGGACCCAAAACCGTGTCCTCTCTCCCCACCCAATCATTTTTGCTAGTGTCCTGCAAGTTTACATATTGTTCATAATAAATCAGAAATAAAAGACAATTGGAAAATGTGATATTTGATAAAGCCAGAGTTAAAATATTTATTTCATTTGTACAACATGTTAGTGTCCAAAAGCTTTTACAGAACAGATTTTTGGATAGAGACTTTTTTCATTTTGTAATTAAATCATAAAAATACTGAGTTTGAGATTTTTTTGTGTTGCAATCAGGATGACGTACAACCAGGCCATGCATAACAGATAGATAGATAGACAGATAGACAGACAGACAGACGGACGGACGGATGTAGATAGATAGATAGATAGATAGATAGATAGATAGATAGATAGATAGATAGATAGATCGACCTTTTATTGATCCCGAAGAAAATTGTGAATAATAGCCCCTATCTAACAAGCCAGTCTCAAGAATCAATCCCTTTTTAATATGATTTTTTCGGGGTCCAAAAATGTTTCTGAGAAAGCCTGCAATTATTGGATGTCACAAAAATGCGCGTTGCCACTTGCCAACCACTTGTGAATCTCAGAGGAAGTTTATTTCCACTGCCTTTGCAACAATAAATTCAACTTAATTTAAAAAATCTTCTCTCCGCCTTGCACTGCATTGCTCGAGCAAAGGCCAGCGATCTTTCCAAACAGTCTTATTTGTGTAAAGAGATATTTCTATATTGGGATTCATATTGCCGTTAACCTTGGCTCGGAAAGTGTCATAAGATGGAGCCACTGCTGGTCTATTTTATTTGCTTTGACTAGCAGAATGTGGGTCACCTTCAGTTGAAGCTCTCCGCGGACACTGGAGGGGGTTTGAAAGTTTATAAAGTACAGAATCAAAAGGGAAAGTGTGTCACGGTTAGAAATAGGCCTTTGGGGTGCTCCGGTGGTGTAGTGGATAGAGCGCGTACCATATTGGCTCCGGCCTTCGTTGCAGTGGTCGCGGGTTCGAGTCCGACCCGTGGACCTTTACTGCAGGTCATCCCCCCTCTCTCTCTCTCTCTCTGTCTCCCCATTTCAACTCTGTACTGTCTAATAAAAGCTTGAAAATGCCAAAAAAAAAGGCCTTTACTTATTCTTATATTCTTTATTGAACATGTTTGAAATAATACAAACAAAATAAAACGAATAAGCAGTAAAAAAGGAAAACAAATTATTAAAAACAAATAAATGGGTTCCTCAGGAAGATCCTAAGAAACAAATACATATCACAAGTAATATAATTCATGTTCAAAAGGGATAGGAAGAAGTTAAAAACTTTTCTGGCCCTACCCCCTCCTTTAAAGGTGTAGTCAGTGATTCTGGAGAACGCTTGTTGTCAGATTCACTCAGTTTCAGTAATGAGAATATAGACAAGCCTGGTTATAATATAAATATGTAGGACAGACAGATGGAGAGGGCAGGCAGAGAGCATGTGTGTCTCTTTTCAGCTAAAGTGATTGACAGAATGAGACTATTGAAGGTAAAATAGACTAAAGTAATAAGCGAAAAAAAGGCTATTAAAGAAATTGGGAGCAAACCTTTTACTAAAGAGATTTAAAAATAGAAAAAAGGTGGGGCGCTCCGGTGGTGTAGTGGATAGTGTGCGTACCATATTGGCTCCGGCCTTCGTTGCAGTGGTCGCAGGTTCAAATCTGACCCGTAGACCTTGACTGCAGGTCATCCCCCCCTCTCTCTCTCTCTCTCTCTCTCTCTCTCTCTCTCTCTCTGTCTCCCCATTTCAACTCTGTACTATCTAATAAAGCTTGAAAATGCCAAAAAAAAATCTTAAAAAAATTATATAGAAAGAAAGGTAAAGGGGAGAAGAAGTATTTAGTAAAAATGAGGATGAAGCAAAGATGCAGC
>CM047514.1:4356538-4369038 GCA_026122265.1 Ammodytes dubius | reverse complement strand
TATAGGTTCTTTAAACTGGTATGTAATCAAAAGGGTTTACATGCCTGTTTACAGAGCCTAGGCTGTGTATTAACACTTTTTCCGCGCACACACACAGTACGGACAGGTAGTGTGTAGAGGATCGTGAGGAGATAATCACTGATTTTTGACAAAAAAAAAAGTGATTCCGACAACAAGCGTTCTCCAGAATCACACACTGTCTCCACCTTTTAAGTGACTGATAACAGCTTCTGTCAGTGAGGGAAAGACAAATAAACCTCCAGACCAGTTTACCCCCCTCACACACACACACACACACACACACACACACACACACACACACACACACACACACACACACACACACACACACACACACACACACACACACACACACACACACACACACACACACACACACACACACACACCTGCGGTTACATCTGAAAACAGAGCCTCTCTTCCTCCCCATTCGCTAAAACAACACACTCTAAATCTGTTCCAACTGATACCAGGTTTCCCTAGAGATCTCATCGCTATGGGGATATGGTGGGTCTTGTAACACACTCAACTGCACATAAGACACACACACACACACAGTGACAGACAGACAGACACACACACACACACACACACACACACACACACAGTGACAGACAGACAGACACACACACAGTGACACGCACACACGCACACACACACACATAGTGACAGACAGACAGACACACACACACACACACACACACACACAGTGACACGCACACACGCACACACACACACACACACACACACACACACACACACACACACACCACACACACACACACACACACACACACACACACCACACACAGTATAGACTACATGAGGTGTTGGCACAATACAACACATATGGACATGTGGCGTTGTAAATGTGCCTGTAATAGCCGACAGCATGTTACTGTTTGAAGTCTAAAAGGTCATGTTCAGAGCAGCACTATATGGGTTTCACAAATCTGTCAGCGTGGATCTAGGCACCTGATTTTCATTTAGATTGAGTCAAACGTTTGGGAAAAAACCCAAGAAAAGCATCTAGAACATAAGCTACCATTAAACCTGCAGTGTGTAGAATTTTGGGTTTTATTTCCTAGCAGATTTTGTAGAAAGTAATTATAATATTCACAAGTACATTTAATTTAGTGCATAATAGCTGAAAAAATGTTTTGAATAATTATTTTTTCCCTTAGAGAGGGTCTCATATATGTCCATATTTCTGCATATTTTGGACCAAGGCCTAGTGCCGCCACCTTGAAAGTGTCATAGTTGGAATGTCATCAGGTGCATTGTTTAACATTTAGAATTGTTCTTGTCCTTGAAGGCCACTGTAGCTTCTGTTATTATTCAAAAGGGGTGGGGTTACCCAGGGAGTGTTGCATTCTAGAACTTTGTAGAACTTTCTTGATGATGTCATATTACACACTGCACCTTTAAGGAGAGATACTTCAGGTGAATGGGGGAGGAATTTAACTTATAGATATCATCATGAAACTTTGCCAGTTGATTACTGACATTAAAAAAATAGGTTTTTGTATTGGAGTTTGCTCAGAAATTAACAAGTTAGTTTGATGTGTTGACAAGTCCTAGGAAGAGACTGTTGGGAGACTGATTTACACGCGCACACGCACACACACACACACACACACACACACACACACACACACACACACACACACACACACACACACACACACACACACACACACACACACACACACCAGCCGTATTGGCAGTGCAAAGCCACATCTGTTTCTCACAAGGATCAATTGATGTTACTAAAAAACCCATCACTAAAACAATGGTTGCGTTCCGAATCGCATACTCTTTCTTTTTTCTATTCTACATACTACATCCGACGATAAAAAGAATCTAGTTAGGATGCAGTAGACATACTATTGGGACATACTTTTCTCTCTTATTTCATCATAACATTGCGCCTTGATCTTGCCTCTTGCTTTTATATCCGTCGCATCCCCGTTTGTTTTCATAACATGGACCTATAGGCTTCGTCGATGTCACGTCACTTCACGTGCGCACTGGATTGTGGGTCAGAATCGCCCAAATAGGATGCACTTTTCAACACTAACAATCTTGGCCGCATGAAGTAGACCATCCGGGTATTCTAACCATCCTAAATCTGGCCACAAGAATCGGGACATCCTAAATCTTTTTTCTACATACTATATAGTAGAAAGTATGCGATTCGGAACGCAACCCATATATCCTCAGGGAATCTGTTAGCCAACCTCAGCAGCATTATGCCTGAAGTGGTTGTTAAAAAAACACACACACACACACACACACACACACACACACACACACACACACACACACACACACACACACACACACACACAGATGATACAACTTGTCTGCATTAAGGAGGATGTTTAGATGTTTAGTCTCAAGGCCCCTGATACCTTCAGGGAACGTTGGCAATGCAGGAACTTTAACCTTTCACTGGGGCTCCGAAAACATGCACATCTGGACAAGAACTATAGAGTTACATAAAGACAGACACTGCAGGTGAATAGAATAAACTTTTTAACTTATAGATATCATTATGAAACATTGCCTGTTGATTACTGACATTAAAACAATTTTTTTGTATTGCAATTATTTTTTACATATTTGAATTAATATGCTAATTTGGCAATATCTAGATTGAGATTTTTGGTTTAGACAATTGAAATTGTTTTTGAGATAATGTCCGTTAAAGATGGTTGTATAGGAGAAATATACAGACGCAAACAGACAAGGTTTAGTCAAATAAACACCTTAAAGTACATTTTGTAACTTTTGATTTAATACTACAGTAGTATGAAAGAAGACATGTTATGGAAGCAAAATAGACAAAAAATCTCAAAATTGGCCAGTGCTTGCAGAAAAAAATGCATTTTCCTACAGTGTATAGGGTATGAGATAGCAAGGCAGGAAGGGAGTGGTGTGTGTGTGTGTGTGTGTGTGTGTGTGTGTGTGTGTGTGTGTGTGTGTGTGTGTGTGTGTGTGTGTGTGTGTGTGTGTGTGTGTGTGTGTGTGTGTGTGTGTGAGTGTGGTCCTGGAGGTGTTAAAGATAATAAAGAAAGAGCTTAAGAGGTTTTAAGAGCTGTTGGTGAGTAACAGCAGGACAAATGAGAGGTTCTTCTGCTAACAGCAACACTCCACCGGGCAGCTGAGTCAACAACAACTCCACGGGAACTGAGGGATACCTGTGTGTGTGTGTGTGTGTGTGTGTGTGTGTGTGGGTGGGGGGAGTGTGTGTGTAAATGGTAAATGGACTTGACTTAGGGGCACTTTACACGGTGAAAACGTGAGTTTTCCCGTTTTTGGTTTAAAAAAAAAAACCCCCGTTCAGACACAATTTATCTGACATCTTCACCCGTACACAAAGTTTTCAGAGGAAACGGGCCGAAATCGCTGAAGTAGCAGCCATGCCAAGCCAATAGTCAGCGGTGACACAGCCTAGTAGATAGCTCTTCCGGTACAATTTGATGCATACAACCTCTACTGTAACCGAAAATTAATGCCACTAACGTTCATAAAGCGGTTGGTGTAAGCTTGGGGTTACAAATATTGTAAAAGACAAGCTTATTTCACCGCATTGAACTCGGAAAAAACAGCAGACTTGCTGATAGTGAAGGGGCTTCGTGAGCAGATACTTTCCTGTTAGGCGTACTTCAGAATAAAAGTCAACTCACGTGTGTCCAGCGAAATGCTATGAATGTTTAGCCAGTGAAATGCTTTTACTGTGAAGCCGTAGCCTTAATGCTCCTTTTGTTGAACAGTAGCCTAACTTAACCGCTGCACGCTGATAGTGTTTTTTTAATGTAGAGAGGGCCGTGTCCCTGGCATATAGAAGTGACACACGTTTATTTAGCTAGAAAAACAGGCAGAGCACAACTCTTTCCCTATTTGCTTGTAGGAGCGATTGGTGGCACGATAACAAATTCATCAGCAACAGCACAACGTCCATGAGCACAATGAATACAGCTCGGTGATCCGCCATTGTTGTTGTTGTTTTCCAACTGGCGCACATGGACCTACAAAGACGGCGCATGCCTATTTATATCCAAACGCAATGCGCATGTGTGAGGGTGGAGCCGTGACGTCAGCGTTATCAGGGGAAATGTTTTCGGTGTTTACAGGAAACCAAAACCGTTAAGTTTTCCAAAAAATCCTCCCTCGGAGGTGATCTCAAAAATCTGCGGTTCATGCCTGCGTTTGCGTTTGCGTTTGCTGTTTTCCTGTAAATGATATAGTGCAACCGCAGAAATTTTTCTGCATATGCACCGTTTTGCGTGGCCGTGTAAAGTGCCCCTTATATAGCACTTTTCTAGCTGATTTTCTCAGCCCCAAAGCGCTTTACATATCTTACCACATTCACCCATTCATACACACACTCATACACCGATGGCAGTAGCTGCCATGCAAGGCGCTCTCTGAACCATCGGGAGCAATTTGGGGTTCAGTGTCTTGCTCAGGGACACTTCGACATGTGGCAGGGAGACGGGGGATCGAACCTCCGACCCTGCACTCTAGAGGCGATCTCCCTACCCACTTCGCCACTGCCGCCCGTGTGTGTGTGTGTGTGTGTGTGTGTGTGTGTGTGTGTGTGTGTGTGTTCAAGTGCATACAGTGCGTCCATGCTAGAAAGCGTGTGTCCTCCTCTAACATTCTAAGCATATCTGTTGGTTCAATCCAGAGATTAGACTATTTGTCATACTATTGGAATATCTGAAAAAAAAGAAATATCTGAAAAGGGCATAGGGGTTGGATATTTGCTCCCCCCACCCCCCCATTCCCCTCCCCTTTAACAGGAAAATTATGGAAAATTCACTCAAAATCAATGAATACAGAGCTTTAAAATAGGCCCTATACTTTTTGAGATATTTCAAAACTACTGCGGGGGTTCCGACTGATAAATCGAATCATCAACATTGAAGGGGGCTGCGCTATAAAATTCCTTTCCATCATATAGATAACTGTGATCCTCTGGGTGTTTTTATGAACTGTTAAAATGACGTACAGTGCATGGGAGAGGGTATAATGGATTGGAACTGGCATTGGTAGCTTCATATATCATCCTTATCTGTTTTTAGTGAAGTCTATACATACTGTACATGTTAGTGTTAAAATATAAGAGATAGGGATGTGTCAAGGAGGCAACGTTTTAGCTTGAAAAATCTTGTTATGTTTAATGTTTGCATCCCACCTTCGAGACTAGTGAAGGATTCCACATGGTGCAGACAGGGTTGATGAATGGTTAGTTCACACACATCTACAAGAGCTTATGAAAAATGGTATTTAGAAATGTGATTTTTTTTTATTCAGAGGTTCGAAACTATCACTTCAAGGGTAAGTAGGGGGGCGCTTGTGGTGTAGTGGTTAGAGCCCCCCCCCCCCCCCCCCCCCCCCCCCCCCCCCCCCGCCTCCCCCATAGACTCTCAGTCATCTTCACAACAGACCCGGGTTGTTCTCTCTCTGCATGTCTCCCCTGTCTAACCCATTTCAACTCTGTCTCTCCAAATATGTCTAATAAAGTGCAAAATGCCCCAAAAAAAAAAAGATAAAAAAAAAAAAAAAAGAGTTGACTAAAGTGAATGGAATTTCTGAGAAAAAAGAACATAGTAATATGTCTTTGCAGAATGGATGACAGACCTGCTAGTGAAAGATATTTCAATATTGTGGGAAATAGAATAAGAACATCAATACCATTCTCATTGATGTCTGGTAAACCTCCAACAAGCAAATAGTTTCGTAAATTTTTATGAAAAGCCCAATTTTTCCTCCGATGATCATGAATGACCTGTAATGGCAACAAATACTTTTAGGACAGCAGGCGCTTGTCTAGTGAAAACACTACCGCTTTTTTTTTTTTTCAGGTATTTTTTTTTGGCATTTTTATTCTTTATTGATAGTGTAGAGACAGAGTTGAAATGGGGCAGAGGGGGAGCGACATGCAGAGAACGACCGCGGGCTGGAATCGAACCCGGGTCCGCTGCTGGCCGAGGCCCATGGGGGGGACGCCCTACCAAGAATTTCAGACACAAGGCCATTCAAAGTGCTTTACAGAAGCAAAATTAAAATACATTTAGTATAGAGCACACATTAAAAAAGCCAACGAAAAACATGAATAGAAATAAAACATAAATAAAAGCAATACAAAAATACAAATAAAATTGAATTAAAATGACAGGTTAAAAGGGAAACAAAAAAGTTTTCAGACTCGATTTCAAAAGAGCCGAGTGTTGAAGCAGACCTCAAATCCCCTGGAAGTTGGTTCCAGAGATTGGGTGCATAAAAACTGAAGGCTGCCTCTCCCTTTCTAGTCCTAACTCTGGGGACTTTCAATAAAAAAAGATAAGCCTTACTCTGTCCAAAGGTTATAACATCTGCCTTACAACCAGTACCTATAAATCTCACAATTTTTTTTGGGGCATTTTCAAGCTTTATTAGACAGTACAGAGTTGAAACGGGGAGACAGAGACAGAGAGAGAGAGAGAGAGAGAGAGAGAGAGAGAGAGAGAGAGAGGGGAGAGGGGGGATGACCTGCAGTAAAGGTCCACAGGTCGGACTCGAACCCGCGACCACTGCAACGAAGGCCGGAGCCAATATGGTACGCGCTCTATCCACTATGCCACCGGAGCACCCTAAATATCACTAATAAATTACTGTATGAATTTGATTTATTTGTTTTAAAACGAAAAGTGTAAGAAGGACAGTGGTGTTGTGTTGTTGTTGTTACGTGTCAGACTACAGTAGGGGCTTCCTGTTAACGTTGACACATAGCTGCCAGTAAGTCGTCCACACAACAGATTAAACAAACCAGATTACGTGTTTATTTCTGCACTTCAGAGGTGCTGGCAGGGGGATTTTTATAGCCACTTAGGACAGCTGTTTCCAGCCCTTGTGCTAAAATAAGCTAACTGGCCGCTTTAGACTTATATTTAAAGCCATAGTGAGTAATTTATGTCGCACCCCATGAGGAATTCTGAGTAATTACAACAACACTGTCAGTGCATCTACATGAGGTAAAGCCTTCGGTGATGGCACATGGATTTTATAACTTCTGTTGTACGTCCAGGTTTTTTCTCAGCAGTAGAATCAACAACTGAAACGTTTCTTGGGCTCTTCTTCTTGGGATTTTTCTGAGCTCCTGCACCAGTGTTGGGTTAACGACACCAGTTTGTAAACGCTGCCATACTGAGAAATACAGAGAGAGTTTTGTGGAGCTGATAATAGGCTTGATCAACTTTGTGTCAACTCTTTCGGCAATGGCTGGAATACTGGAATGTAATCAACATTCATTAATATGAAAAAGTTACGCACTGTAGCTTTAACCACAAGAAAGTGAAAAGGCATATTTTAAAAAATTCCTTTTAAACACATTTTATTGATCCAGGTACAAAGACTGCAAATTAGCTGAAGCTAGACGTCTTATATGCATCACATTTTCCCATTTTTTTGTGGCAATGTTGTATGTATTGTCCCTGTCAAATAAACATTAAAATAAATAAATAAACTACTTTTCACTGGAGAAATAAACAAGGGCTTTATGAGGGAGGATGACATGCTTATCTTATCCCATCACAATTCGTCCCAGACCTACTTGCCGTCCGGCCAAAATGGCAAATTCTCAACTGAATTATCGCACCCACGTTTTTCACTAATTCAAAGCAGTGGCATTTATTCCCTTCAGGGCGTCAGGCGATCAACACTAGATTTTTTGTGCCAGCTGAGATGGTGAGATTATTACTGTGCCAACGTTAAGAAAAAAATAATTCATCTTCTTTCTTTACACACACACACACTCGCACACACAGAGACACAGACACTAAGAGACACACACACACACACACACACACACACACACACACACACACACACACACACAGACATTCTCACACAGACACAGACACTAAGAGACACACACACACACACACACACACACACACACACACACACACACAAACAAACACATAAAAAAACAGATTCATCTTTCTGTTATGATCTGTCAAACACAATGAAAGAGATCGTATTAGATCATACTGGATGAAACACAGACTGAACAATACATCTGGGTTGGATTTATCTGACGCTCTTGGCAGCCAGAAAGAAGTCCACTTTACTAAAAACATTTTTGCATCCAAACAGCAGATGTTAAGCAGTGTTAAATCAGCTGTGTGTGTGTGTGTGTGTGTGTGTGTGTGTGTGTGTGTGTGTGTGTGTGTGTGTGTGTGTGTGTGTGTGTGTGAGAGAGAGAGAGTGTGAGTGTGTGTGTGTGAGTGTGCGTGCCTGCCTGTGTGAGAGTGTGAGTGTGTGCTTGTCTGTGTGTGTGAGTGTGAGTGTGTGTGTTAAATCAGCTGCCTTTCACTGGTAATCGCCAGTCAAATACTTTTACCATGTGAGGAGCAGGTGAGCAGACCCCACACAGCCACATGTTGATGCAACGCCACTGTAAGACAAACAGATCAGCTGAAATAATAAATAGAGCTGGAAGGTTTCTGGAATAGTTAGGGTGAATTTGCATATCTTTAAAAAAGAATAAAAATCGAGATGTTGGATAAAGTTACAATCTTTATTGAGTTTCTACAATATATTATAATCGATAAAAGTTTTTACAGAAAAGAATTTGGATACAGCCCCTTTTTTTACAGGTCTTAAAAATGCATTTTCACATTTTCAAATTTTTGTAATTTTTCTTTTTTTAAAGATATTTTTTGGCATTTTTTATGCTTTATTGATAGTGTAGAGACAGAGTTGAATTGGGGCAGAGAGGGGAGTGACATGCAGAGAACGACCGCGGGCTGGAATCGAACCCGGGTCTGCTGCTGGCTGAGGCCCATGGGAGGGACGCCCTACCAACTGAGCTAAGGCGCCCCCTACATTTTTGTATTTTTGCTAGGTTTTTAGGAATAAAATGTATCAAAAAAAATCAGACAATTAACAACATATGAACAAATCCTTCAGTAATCACCTTCAGAATAGTGCTGAGAATGATTATGGAAAGTTCAGTGGATGTAGGTGCTTTAGAAGTTGAGATTCAAGCATTAAAACTATTTGGATCTCTCTCTATTTCCCTCTTTTCCTTTTTCAACCACCTGCCAGTGTCCCGTCGCCAAGGGGATATTACCATGACGACAGACCGTTTATGTGTAATGAAATATTTTGAATGAAAACAGCCAGCAGCACATTTCCTCTTTCTCAATGTCACACTCACTTTTACACTTATTTCCAATTCACATTAGCAACAGACTGAGTCCGGTGAAAGTGCACTGTAAGTTCATTGCTGTGGGCAGTTCACCACAGAAATCTAATAGAAAAGTTAGTTATGGGGGCGCCCTTAGCTCAGTTGGTAGGGCGTCCCCCCCCCCATGGGCCTCGGCCAGCAGCGGACCCGGGTTCGATTCCAGCCCGCGGTCGTTCTCTGCATGTCACTCCCCTCTCTGCCCCATTTCAACTCTGTCTCTACACTATCAATAAAGCATAAAAGAAAATGCCCAAAAAAATATCTTAAAAAAAAGAAAAAAGAAAAGTTAGTTATGACAAAATCTGAGTCACCTTAAAGCTAAAGTGCGTAACTTCTGTTGCCCCCCATAAGGAATTCTGAGTAATTATAACAAGACTGTTGGTAAGCCTTCTGTGATGTGCGCATGGATTTTATACCTTCTGCTGTACGTCCAAGTTTTTTTCTTAGCAGAAGAGTCAACAACTGAAACATTTCTTGGCCTCTTCTTGGGGATTTTTCTGAGCTCCTGCATCAGTTTCAGGGGGGTGGAGGGGGACACCAGTTTGTAAACGCTGCCATACTGAGAAATACAGAGAGAGTTTTGTGGAGCTGATAATAGGCTTAATCCTTTTCGTCATGGTTTTATGGATTGTACATGTGAGAATGTTGAAATGAGTTTTGTTGGAAGACATCCATGGACGAAATAGATATAAATCAAATCAAATCAAATCAAATCAACCGACGGCTTGAATATAACGGACATTCATGTATACGAAAAAGTTACGCACTATAGCTTTACTGTAAATAGCAAAATATACAATAGTTAGAATGGAAATGTAGTGAGTTGTACAAACCAATAAATAATAGATCTATTTTTTACATATAACAGAGATCGGGCCATGCAGCTTTTTCCCTCAGAAGACTTTGCAAGTTTAACATTCTTCCGTTGTTCCCGATTTTCCTGTTTTTCGCTTTTTGCACAATGTGTCGCTGTCCTCTGCCAGGAGTTCCCCTAATCGTCTGCCCCGAAGAGACCCCAGTGCATCACAGCTAGATAACAAGACCTCCATTTAGCAGGATGAGACACACACACACACAGGCGAACACACACATGAACATATACAGGCACGCACACACACACACACACACACAGGCGCACACACAGTCGAACACACAGGAACGCACGCACGCACGCACGCGCACACATGCACGCCGTCGCTCGCTCACTCACTCACTCACTCACTCACTCACTCACTCACTCACTCACTCACTCACTCACTCACTCACTCACTCACTCCTCCACACACACACACACACACACACACACACACACACACACACACACACACACACACACACACACAGACACACACACACAGACACACACAGGATATTGCAAGTGCGAAAAAAAAAACTCATTCTGGACAATAAAAATGTTCTGACACAGGATATACACAATAGCCTTTACACTGGAACATGACAATAAAAATGGCCCTTTGCACTCACTACTAAACTTAGACTTACAGCGAAAACAGTGGATGGATGAGGGCTGGAGTCACACTGTCTAATAGGGGAAGTTCAGTGCCCCGAAAAACACCAAAAACAGACCATTAAGATGACATTAAAAACAACATTAATCTCAAGAAATAACAATAGTATCCCTTACTCAACACTATAAAAAGCAGGCTCATGGTCCTTCTCATGATGTACAGCACAATAAAAACAGCTTAGGGGTTACAGTGAGGCTGTTGTTGACAGTGCAAATAAAGGAAGACGTCTTCAACATTTGGGTGAAATCACTTTTATTTATTTTGGTGCAGTGAGTTAAAGGGTTAGAGGAAATAGTACTCTGATGTTTGTTGATGGGGCCTAGCTTTAGGTGCTTCAGTTAACAAGAAAACAAAACTGTGGGGGCGCCCTTAGCTCAGTTGGTAAAGCGCCCCCCCCCTCCCCCCCCGGGCTGGGCCCAGCAGCGGACCCGGGTTCGATTCCCGCCCGCGGTCGTTCTCTGCATGTCACTCCCCTCTCTGCCCCATATCACCTCTGTCTCTCTGCACTATCAATAAAGCATAAAAATGCCCAAAAATATCTTTAAAAAAGAAAGAAAACTGTCTAGTTGCAATCACATAATTAATATTCATTGAATATATATTAAAGGTGGAGTCAGTGAGTCTGGAGAACAGAGCCTATAGGTTGTGTATTAACACTGGATTGTTTTTCTCACACATTACAGACAGGTAGCGGATCGTGAGGAGACATTCACTGATTTTGAAAACATTTTATTTAACACAAGCGTACTCCAGAATTGCAGGTGTTTTAGAAAATAAGATGAATTGAACTTGGAAAGAGATGAAATTGAAGAAAGTAAAATCAAATAGTTTAAAAAAAACTACATAAGGCAAATCGACATCTCCATAAAGCTTTACAGCAGACGGAAGCATGAATCTCCTGGTAGCGTCTGTGTTTAGTTTGGACTTAAAACACAGTGGACCACCTCCAGTAGAAATCACATTGCACCCCATCACTGATTTCTATATTAAATGTTGCGCTTCATTTGGAAATCAAGGTTCCCACAGTCCAGGGGAAGAGTGGAGAGAGGCACATAATCCAAGTTGCTTAAAAGGCCAGTCAGTGTCAAGTTAAAACAGTCAGTGATGATTTTGGAAGCCATGTCATCTGCTGGTGTTGGTCCACTGTGTTTTATCAAGCCCATCTACCAGAAAACTACATAGCCTGAACAGAATGAAATGAATTGAATCAGTAAAGTGATTAAAAAAATGTCCAAACCACAGTGGGCACGTGTAGTGGTTAGATCCCCCCCTCCTCCCCCCCATAGAGTCTCAGTCCTCTTCACAGCAGCCCCGGGTTAGAATCCAGCCCGGGTCGTTCTCTGCATGTCATTCCACCTCTCTGACCCATTTCATCTCTGTCTCTCCAAACTGTCTAATAAAGTGCAAAATGCCCCAAAAAATTATCTTAACAAATAAATGTTCCCCCGCCAAACCAGTTTTCGCGTTAATCTGAGTTTGGGTCTGCAGTCCACTTTGCCCCGATACAGGAAATGGACAGTCAGGAAGGAAGGACAGTTGTAGGTGAGGTGAGCAGAGCAGAGGAGAGGAGAGGAAAGGGATATGTGTTTTTAAATGTATTTTCCATGGTTTCATCCCTTTGTTTTGTATCAGAGTGTGAACTGGAGGAACAGAGGATGTAGTGGACGAAATAATACACAATATAATTCATGGCCCAGATATCAGTA
>CM047514.1:4351538-4354038 GCA_026122265.1 Ammodytes dubius | reverse complement strand
TACAAATGTTATGTGTCCTATCAAATGCGTATAAAGTTAATTGAATTAACTGGGTAAGCATAGAGTCTACTGGGTCAATATATGAAGAGGAACTGAAGTGTTGACCATCATTTGACCCTTTTATAGACGGTTGCGTTGACTTTGGACTTTGGATAAAACACAGTGGACCAACACAAGCAGATGACATGGCATGCTATCCCAATCATCACTGACTGTTGAAACGTCTGTCTGTCTGTCTGTCTGTCTGTCTTTCTGTCTGTCTGTCTGTCTGTCTGTCTTTTGTCCCAATAATGGCCTATAGAAGGATACATCTGGTGGGTATAGTGGATTGCCATTAGATAATGCTCTGTTAAAGATGGTTGTATAGAACAAATATACAGACGCAAACAGATAAGGTTTAGGTTTATGACATGGCATGCTATACCCCAAATCATCACTGACTGTTGAAACTTGACATTGGACTTTGAAGGAATACTAAGCGATTTTAATCTAGAACACGTTTTGTCAAAATAGGCTAAAATCTACTCACCATCATCTCCAAATGAAGTGCAACATTTAATATGGATGCAGTGTTGGCAGATGGGGCGCCATGTGATGTGCTGGTGGTGGTCCACTGTGTTTCAAGTCCAAAGTCAACACAGCCGTCTACCAGGAGATTTATTACATATACATAAATACATCACTTTTTTTTTTACTTTTTTTTTTATTCAAAAGATTCTCTTCATTTAAATATAAACCCAGCTATAGTGACTGCTACATACCCTGCGTCTGTGCTATGGCCTGTCTGCATGGCATTTGTCGTGGGACGTGCTGTGCTTCTAATCATGCTGAGAGCCGACATGGGCCAATTCGGTTCAGGGGTAGAAAGGGTAAGTGTGGCAGAAGGGCAGGAGGAGTTAGCAGAGTGAGCGGTTAACAAAGCATGTTCACTAATTTATGAGTCCCAGGGCAGATGGGGGGATAAGGAGGGGGTGTTCCTATGGTCCTTATGCCCGTGACGGGACACCCTGCCTGGGCCTCAACTTACCCTGTGATCCCCCAAATCCTGGAGTAAATCAAGCCCATCGAAGAAAAAGCGCCCCTGAAGAACTATAGGAGCTAGCCTTTGGTCCGCGGCGCGCTAGCTACAGTCCATTGGCCCTGGGATAAATCAGAGGGGTGTCAGTTTAGGGGGAAGGCAGGCGAATAGGGGGGACAGACACACACACACACACACACACACACACACACACACACACACACACACACACACACACACACACACACTCGCTCATACATGACAAAGGGCTCCCTTAAGACCAAAGTCCCCCAGAGACACATAGCGCTCTGGCTCATATCAATGTGGGGTGTTAGGAAGGAAGTTCTTACAATTTACGGCAATTTAATTAAAATACCAGTTTAGGCTTGAAAAGGAGCATGACATCTGACATTTTTCATGCCTTATATAGGTCTGTCTGTCTGTCTGTCTGTCTGTCTGTCTGTCTGTCTGTCTGTCTGTCTGTCTGTCTGTCTGTCTGTCTGTCTGTCTGTCTGTCTGTCTGTCTTTTGTCTTTATAATGGCCTGTATGGAAGGATATATCTGTAAAAAGAAGGGGGTTGTTGATTTATTGTAGGGATGGTGGTTTTAAGCATTGTCTAGTAAGTAACTGAGCTAATCTAATTAGCGCTGAACGACCTTTGCCCATTTCTTCCTCAAAAAAAATGCATGTACTGTACATTGCACGCTCTGGTGGCGTAGTGGGTGTAGAGCACATACCATGTAGGCTAAGTCCTTGTTGCAGTGGTCGCAGGTTTCAAATCCAACCATACTACTTTAAACTGTCTAATAAATGTTAGCATACACATGCTCGCACGCACACACGCATATTCGTTTCATTTTTGTGTTGTTTCTTATTTATTACACCCTGTCCAGACCTCTACGCCCGTCCCGACTAGTTTTTAGTGCATTTGTGTTTTCTATTTTGTTACTGTACATAGGCTGTGCATTTCTATATCCGTTTTATATTTGTCTAAGTGAGTCATGCTTGTGTATTTGTTATTTGTACCTTTACTCCTAGTGGGGCCTCTTGGACCAGATCAATATTGTGAATAAGAAACTTCTTAATGTTTTATCTGGAAAAATAAAGGTTTAAATAAAAAAATTAAAAAACACGAAAAAATATCTTAAAAAATCAAATAAATTACACACACAGTTAATGGAATGGTTACTGTCGCCTCGCCTTGAACCCCACAGTGAGGCAAATAGCTAAGAATACTCTTTTTTTAAATTATTCCTTTTAGTGCTAAATCAAGTAGGACATTGCTGAAGTAATCATATTAGGGTTGATCAAGGGTCAAGCAATAATACAAGCAGATAATAAACATGTTTTTGTTATTAATATCGGAGGTGACTTTGCTTATTCCATTAAAAAGGGGTGAAAGGATTACGATTCATTCTTCAGAAAAGTCTAATAACGATTGTGATAAATTCTCCAATAACAATGAATCGGGACACTGAGGT
>CM047514.1:4326538-4331538 GCA_026122265.1 Ammodytes dubius | reverse complement strand
AGGCAAGAAGAAGGAAGTGCCTGAGGGAGCACAATCACCGGTGCACCCATGCAGGAAGCATGGTGATAAATGTTTGGAGCTGGCTCAGTCAGCCCTCTTGCCTGCTCCTGTAGACACCTCACAGCCACAGCTCATGAACAATGACTGAAGACACCACTGGTAAAGTACAAGTTTCCACCTTCTCATGGACTTGCAAGTAAAAAGAAGCCATGCTTCTCAGATGTTTGATTATGTATATTTGGGGATGCAATGTTTAATTCAGTATATTTGTACTTTGGTACTCATGTTTTGTTAATGTTACTCTTATCATGATGATGATGAGAGTGATGATAACGATTGTAACCTTTTGGTGTAACTTTGTTACTTAAATTATTAACCCTTTTGGGTTGATTTGAGTTACATTAATCTGAATAAGTTTATTTATGAAGTAAAATTAACAGTATTATTATCATTTATTCTTTGCATTAAGACATGTGTACTGGAATGATCTGTAATTAATACTTTGTTTTCTGTGTACCCTAGGTTAATAACCTATTCTGTCACCTATTCGGTCACTATTGGGTCACCTATTCGGTCAGACCCCATTCATCTCCATTTGCCTAAAATCAAATAAACTGAAGATGAAGAGAATTGAGTTGTCCATCGTGTCCTTCAAGAGTTGTTCAGCCCTTTTCAAGTTTGGGCACAGCTGTGGTCTACACTAAAACAGCGCATAACTTGACAGTTATTAACCAACGGTGACAGTTATTAACCAACGTGGACAGTGAAGACAAGGATTAACGGCCTGAAGTCAAGCTGTCGACGCGAAGGCCAGGTAATAACCAGTTAATAACCAGTTAATAACCAGTTAACCAGTTATTAACCACCGTGGACAGTGAAGACAAGGATTAACAGCCTGAAGTCAAGCTGTCGACGCGAAGGACTGAAAACTCTCCACCATGGCGGAGGAGGCCCTTGGCAAATCAGTCAAGCAACTGAAGCAAGAGAGGACCTCAGCTAAAAGTGCCTTCACCAAACAGGCGAACTACCTGAGCAGAGCTGCAGAGAGCCTGGTCGAACATGAACTACGAGAGGAGTTCTACAAGCTCAGTTCCCTGGCAAGGGGTGTCAGCGATACGAATGATGACTACAGGGCCGGCCTACTGGCAGACGCTGAGGCAGGAACTGAGGATGGTGAAGAGGTCAAGCTTGACATGCACCAGGAGGCTGAGCTTGAAAAGACAGTAGAAGAGTGTGACGCAAGGCTGGGGGACATCCGTGAAGCAGTCCAATCCAACCTCTGGCCAAGATACGGTCAAGAGGAGGTTTACTCTGCAATTGAAGAAGCTGGAAAAGCCTGTGAAAGAGCCCAAGCAAGCCCCGTCACTGCCATCAATAGAGACGGCTATGATCTGCAGCTGAGAGGAGTGGACAGGCTAATCCATGAAGCAATAGCGAGCCTGAAGGACTGGGAAAAGTGGATTCCACATGATCAGACAGCAGACCTAAAAGGCAGATTAAAGGACCTGAGATCATTCGGCAGCAACCTTGAGGCCAGAAGAGCAGAATTCCTCACCGCACAAAGAATTGCAGAAGAGGAGAGAAGAGGATCAGAGCCTCAACTGATCGCAGTTCCACAGCCGGTTCCACAAAGAGTGGTAAGAATTAAGCCAACCAGTCTACCGACATTCACTGGATTCAAGAGGAGTTTCCACAGATGGAGGAAAGACTGGGAGAGCCTGCAAAAGCAGGGAGACCGACTGGCTCAGTGGAGGCAAAGAAGTTCCAACTCCTTGACAGTGTGGACGAGAGGATATGCAGAGACCTGAGGCTGTCCACATACAACACTGCTGAAGACATATTCAGAGTGCTTCAAAACAGGTACGGGAACAAGACAGCAATTGCTTTGGAAATAATCGAGGACCTGGAGAGGATCCCTCCCTTGAAGTCATACCAGCCGAGGAAGGTAATTGACCTAATTCAAGCTGTGGAAAAGGCCCTGAACGACCTCACCGAGCTTGAAAGTACTGGAGCCATCAAGAATCCCCTAGTGGTCAGATCCATAGAGAGCAAACTGCCCGACCATATGAAGAGGGACTGGCTGACATTCATGGTCAATCCAGGAAACAGTGTCACACCTGACAATCACTTCGATAGCCTCCTCACATTCTTAAAGACTCAAGAGGACGTTCTAGAGAGACTAGACCAACTGGGTGTAGGTGAAGGACCGGAGAAGAAACCTACCTACCTAGAGAAGAAGTTTGCCTCCACAAGGTCCACAAGAAGAGGAGGATGTGTTGTCTGTGGAGATGAAAGGCACCGTGAGAAGATTTTCTTTTGCAAGCAGTTCAAAGAATTAAAGCCTGGTGAAAAGCTAAACGCCGTTGAAAAGCTAGGAGCATGCAGAAGATGCCTCATGTGTCATGAAGGTGATGAGGAATGTACAGACACTTACCTGTGCAGGAACAGAGACTGCCAGAGAGGAAGCTCTTCAGACCACCATTTCTTTCTCTGCCTGAAAGGAGGATTTAAGGGGAAAGAATCTGAAAAGGTGGGAAAACCCAGCACCAGAAGGCAAACCCTCACAGAGGAACAAGATAAATTAATATCTGAGCTCCGCCCAGACCTGGCAGACAAATTCAGGCAAGCTTTCACCAACATGGCTGCAAAATCACACTGCACTGGAAAAAACCTACCTGGAGTGATGGACTCAAACACATGTGAGTTACCAGTTATTCTAATGCTTCTTGAGGTAACCACCAATGCGGGGCAGAAGATTGGAACACTCATTGACTTAGCATCAGACACCAACTACATCACTCACAGAGCTGCCAGAAGACTGAAACTACGAAGTGAAAAGATCACACTTGTCGTCCATGGAGTCGGAGGCATGGCCATGAAGGTAAAGACCAAAAGATACTTACTCAGGGTAAGAGTCAAGACACCAAGAGGCACGGAGAGAGCTCATGAACTGATCTGTTATGGCTTGGATGAAATTGCAAGAGTAAACAGAGTCATCAAACCGCAGCAACTCAAGAAGTTTTTCCCTGACACCGCCCTGGAGGACCTTCACAGACCAGAGCACGTGGAGCTTCTCATCAGCCACCGTGAAGGAAGACTGGCCCCACAAAGAGTAAAGGTCGTAGGAGATCTCGTCCTGTGGGAGAGCCCTTTAGGAAAGACCGTCGGCGGAGCACATCCGGACCTCTTTGAAGTCGTGGACATGGCCCTACACAACTCTGAGACTCACTTTGCACGATCGATGAGGACCACAGCGGTTAAGTATCAAGAAATCGCTGAGATACAAGAGATCAAGGGGGAAACCAAAAGCACGGTTTCTGGAGCAGCCTGCGAACCCATGTGTAGAGGATGCAGATGTGGTAACTGTCAACCGGGAGGTAAAGACATGACACTGAGTGAGGAGAAAGATCTGGAGATTATCAGACGAGGCCTCACCTACGTGAAAAAGGATGCACACAGTCAGGAGGCTCATTGGGACACAAAATACCCCGGGATTGAAGATTCCCTGCCCAATAACAGAAATGCATCCCATAATGACCTGGACAAGCTAGACAAAACCACCAATGCAGTCGAAGAGATCCTGAGAGCAGGTGGATTCTTCCTCAAGCCGTGGGTCCGGTCAGGCCAAAGTGGGAGGCAGACACAAGCATCACAACATCCGGAAACATTGAATCAAGTCTTCATTCTTCCCAACCAGGTGAGAGAAGGAGACAACAAAGCCCTTGGAGTTGGGTACCTGGTCAAATCTGACAAACTGTATCTCATGACTTCAATCAACTTTTCAAAGAGAAAAAAGAAGATGAGAATCAGCCAAAATCCTCCTGGAGAAGAGGCAAGAGAAAAAACTCCAAACACACTGACTAGAAGCAAAACCACTCAGCTCACACCACTTGACCAAAAAGGAGAACCAGTGAAAGCTGAGGTAAGTGGTGCTGTCTTTGCTGCAACGCTCAGGAGATACATCGAAAAGGAAAAAAAGCTGACACAACCTGTGGATGAATGGCCGACAAAGTCAGCCAAAGATGTCGCTGCATGCGCCAAAGAAAGTATAAACAAGCTCCAAAGGAAATGGTTTACAGCAGCACTGACCCGAGCACAGGTGAGGAGAAACAAAAAGGCCCCATCTGCCACTGCAGTTCCACTGTCTCCAAATTCTGCTCAAGGTGAAACTGACCAAACCAAGGACCTGCATAGCAGCCCCACTGGAGGTAAACTCCACATCCAGGTCCGGAGACCACCTGCTGGTTTTGCAGTGAGAAAAATCCTTGACATCAGCAAATTCAGCGGTTTAACTAAGCTGACCAGAATCATTGCCTGGGTGTGGAGAGCTGCCACAGAGTGGAAAAAAGTGCTGGCCGGAACTTCAGTCACAAATGAGCCAAAGAGGGAGAGGATTTCTTCAGCTCAAGAGGAGGTAACTTTTCCAGACACAACTCTCAGCAGACTTGCTGTTGTCAAAGATGGAAACACTGGACTTTTGCTCTGTGGAGGAAGATTCCAAATCTTTAATGATGGAAAAAGTGCAGTACCAATCTTGCCTTACACATCATGGATATCCACTCTTCTTGCTCAAGAAGCTCACAGTGTGAATCATGAAGAAATTGCAGGTACACTCCTCCGGATGAGAAGGAAAGCCTGGGTGGTAAAAGGCCGGAAAATAGCCCAAAAGAGTGTTGACAACTGTGTGGCATGCAGAAAAGCCAAGGCCAGAAGATGGCGCCAGATCATGAGTGACCTCTCGCCAGAGCGAATAACACCGGCCAATCCATTTGAGTACACAACAGTGGACTTATTTGGACCCTATGAAGTGAAGGATGAGGTGAGGGAAAAAGTGAAGCTCAAAGTGTGGAAGAGAACGACTGAATCCAATGCATCACAGAGCTGGTGTGACCTCCTTGGGTTGTACAACCAGGAGGTCAAGTGGGAGGTGTTTCGTCAAAACCTGCTTCACTGTGGAAAGAGCCACAACACTGACACTCCAAACCTGCAGGGGGCAAACA
>CM047514.1:4304038-4321538 GCA_026122265.1 Ammodytes dubius | reverse complement strand
TGCGTTGGAAAACAAATTCAATTGTTAATACACAGCCTAGTCTCTGTAAACTGGTATGTAAACAAAGGGGTCCCACTGCAGCTAGTAACATGCCTGTTTACAGAGCCTAGGCTGTGAATTAACACCAGAATTTTATCAGCGCACACACAGTACTGACAGGTAGTGGATCTTGAGGAGATATTCACTGATTTTGACAACAAGCGTTCTCCAGAATCACTGACTCCACCTTTTAACAAAACCTTCATTGAATTCACATATTATGTTACAGTCAAACCCATGTTGTCTGTTGCAGTTTACACAAAACACATGAAAGAATCTAGAACAAAGACTTTGTAATACCCAGACTGAGAGGAATTCCCGAAACAATCTGGAATGGATTGTGTGATATACATAAAGGAGATCTTGTTAAGTTGGCTGTGTATTTCTGGCCTGAGTTCATAGGGACTCATGTTCGGCTGCTACCTGTTTATAGTAGAATTTTTTCTTTTCTTTTTTTTTAATATTTTTTGTAATTTTTATGCTTTTATGCCCCCAGAAATAAGTAATGTAGAGATGAAGATTTAAGAAAAATCCAGACTGGTCTCTTAATTTTTTCCAGAGCTGTATAAAATGTAGGTTAAAATTTTTTACCCTATCCACCTGCGTCAATGTCTCGCCATTAATTGTTGATTTGCAAAATTGCTCACACAGGAAATGTTCTATTGAAGTAAATGAATCACATCTGATAGGATCTCTCTGCCTGTCTGCCATGTTTAGTGATGAATATGTGAACAACGCTTTGGTGACTTAGCCCTCACTCAAGTACCAACATGGCACTGAATACTAGTATACACACACACAGACAGACAGACAGACAGACAGACAGACACACACACACACACACACACACACACACACACACACACACACACACACACACACACACACACACAATCTCTCACACAAACACACACTCTCTCTCTCTCTCACTCGAGTGTCTAGTCTTAATCTAATCTAGTTGTGCCATGTAGCTGCACTGACTGACTCCACTTCTTTAAATGTTTGCATTAGCTGTTTTGTCTGTTTTTCTATGACGACACGCACCACACTTTTATATGAATTCACTAGTTTCACAAGCAATGTGGGAGGGTTTTCGGACATTTTGTTCATATTTTTTCGGCACATTTTCCATTTACTAGTTAATAAAATATACTTTTAAGATATATAGTTAAACATTTTACATCGTCTCTTTTCCCTGTAGGCTTCATGGCACCAGCTCCTGCATAGTTTAAATGGGTGTTGGCAGCAGTCCCAAGAACACAAAGACTTAAAGGTGCAGTGTGTAATATGACATCATCAAGAAAGTTCTACAAAGTTCTAGAATGCAACACTCCTTGGGTAACCCCAACCCTTTAGAATAATAACAGAAGCTACAGTGGCCTTCAAGGACAAGAACAATTCTAAATTTTAAACAATGCACCTGATGACATTCCAACTATGACAATTTCAAGATGGCGGCACTAGGCCTTGGTCCAAAATATGCAGAAATATGGACATATATGAGACCCTTTCTAAGGGAAAAAATAGTTATTCAAAAAAATGTTTTCAGCTATTATGCACTAAATTAAATGTACTCATGGATATTATAATTACTTTCTACAAAATCTGCTAGGAAATAAAACCCAAAATTCTACACACTGCAGGTTTAAAGGTGCTCCGAGGAACTTTCAGTTTGTGTTCATTCTTGCGCCCCCTTTGGACAAAAGCGATAGTGTTTTTACTACGCCAGCTGTTGTTTTCTGGGTGAGCGTACACCCATGACAAAGGCATTATGAAAAAATATATAAAAATAGCATTCTTTGCACTGATGGTCTCGTTTGCTGTGCCATGTCATTTATGATCATCAGAGGAAAAATGTTACTGTTTCAGAAATATTTAAAGTTCCTCGTAGCACCTTTTAAAGAATCGCAATCATAATTTTTGCCATAATCGAGCAGCCCTAACTCTGACGAAAAGTACATATGAGTAAACCATGTAGAATGAGTAAAAATAACTCATCCTTATCTTCACATTTTAGCAAACTACTTGTTGCTACCTGCACATTTCTACAATACTATCAGTTTAACACAATGATCACATCTGGTGCATTTCCACTCAAACACACACACACACACACACACACACACCACACACACACACACACACACACACACACACACACACACACACACACACACACACACACACACACACACACACACACACAGGCAAAAAAAAATCAGCAGCTAAATCAATAGCTATTATCTCCCTGGGTGAGTGTGCTTTGATCTTAGCTCAATGCTAATCTTTAAAAACAGCTAAAACGGGCTGAAGACTGCCACTCACAAAGCCCTTTATATCCCTGTGATGTTTCAATCAGTGCTCTTGTGGCCTACACACACACACACACACACACACACACACACACACACACACACACACACACACACACGCACACACACACACACACACACACACACACACACACACACACACACACACACACCAATACAGGCCTTTTTAAAGGGGAAGTTAAAAGTTCATAGCTTTTAGCCTTAATCTCTTGCTAATGGTCGCTTGTTGAGTTAATAGTTAAATAACAGGAGGGATCATTCGCCCCTTGTGAGTAAATCTAAACACATGTTCTCACACACACACACACACACACACACACACACACACACACACACACACACACACACACACACACACACACACACCATTAAAGCCTTCAGATGTACTTGGACCCTCTGACCTACAAGTACAGTGAGATAAGGGACAGCTGGGTATGGCTGAGTATCAGGGTTAGAAAGAGAATTTTTTTTAAAAAAATTATGAGGAATTAGTCGTAATTTTACTATATAAATCAACCTGTAAAGCACTTTGAATGGCCTTGTGTCTGAATAGTGCTGTGGAAATAAACTTTCCTTGCCTTCATAAAAAGTAATCGCTGAAATCACAGGAATAAAGTATTAAAGGCCTACTTCACCGGTTTGAATATGAAGGTGTATTGAATTCTGAGATCCTATGTAGTATAAATGTGCGAAAAAAATTGAAATCGGTTCATCCTAGCCTGAGAAAAGGCAGAAAGAGTGTGTTTTTTAACCCTATATTTCTCTTTCTTTATTCAAACCGGTGAAGTAGGCCTTTAAATTACAAATGTGTTCTCGTAAAATATTTTTAAAAAATCTCGTAAAATTACGATATTGTTTTGTTTTTCTAATGTTGCAACTTTTTTCTCGTAGAATTAAGACTTTATTTTATATTTTATGAATCTATTTTTTTAATTTTGTTATTCTGCATGGCCTCAATACTGTAGGCTGGCACTAAATATATAGTAAAAATGTAAAGAGTAAAATCAGTGGGTCAAAGTGTGTGTGTGTGTATATATATATATGATGAAAGTTTGTAACATTTATATGAAAGCATGCATTAAAAATAGTAACCATAACTTTTTTTTTTATTTCCCTTTTTTTATATCTATACACCGACCAAGTTTATACAAGAAGTCTTTAAAACCAATCGTAACAGGATGACTCAATGGTGCAGGTAACAGATCCTTCATTTAAATGTTTCGATTTAATATAGAAATGCATGAAAAGAAGAGTACAAAAATAAAACATTTGTATAATATTAATTTTACATATGACAAAGGAGACAAAGATATATATGCAATAGATGAATGAATACATCTCCCAGGTAAATGCCGCTTAACATTCACTTATCAAAAGTATGGTTATACACAAAAAAATGACAAAGGACAGAATTTAATTATCAGACTTTGTGTGAGTAATAGTTAAATTTTTTTTGTTGTTAAAACATGAATACATCTGATATAAAGTGCATTGCTATCTGCATGACAGTCGAGGGTATAGTCACATTTTTGTACATCTATATATTGTCATGAAACGGTCTTACAACTCTCTATAACATAGGGCCTGTTTCGCAGACATGGATTAAACCTTAAATTCGGGACTAAATTGTACTTTCAATATCGCCTGTCTACCTACTTCCGCTCAATTTTAATTTGCCTTCAGTAGTCAGTCTGGGTCCGCGGTATATTCTTAGGTTTTCTCCCGGACAGATTTTTGCCGGTCCAATCAGCGAACAGAGGGAGTGGCTCAGAAGCCGGCGCATGACATACGTCACGACCAAACGTTATGCGATTGGTTGGCAGATCCAGAGTGGCACTGGGCAGATCCAATAGTTTTAAACTTCAACAGACACCCGCCTTCAAGAGAGTTAACGTTTGTCAATTGAGCGATTCCAGACCTTCTGTACAAATGAAATGAAGTACGATGGTCTGGCAGGACTGGGCTAGAACTATATAGACTTAATCCATGTGTGTGAAAGTGGCCCATAGTGTTTTAACTACTACAGTGGTAATTGTTAGTCAAAATGCAGTACACCCTTATTTGAAATGGACATTCGTAATAGCAGGTTAAGTCAGAACCCAGCAAACAATACTTCATATTTGTTGACATCAATTTAGTGAGACGGCTAACTGTGTTAAGGAGAGACACTACAGGTAAAAAATAATTATTTTTTCACTACTCTGAACCAACAAATCTCAACTTCTAAAGCACTGACATCAACTAAACTTTCCATAATCATTCTATGCACTATTCTGAAGGTTATTACAGAAGGATTTGTTCATATGTTGGAAATTATCTGATTTATGATACATTTCGTTCTTAAAAACATGCTGAAAAGGCATTTTTAAGACCTGTAAATTGTATGTTTTTGATTTATAAAATGACAAAAGGCTATATCCAAAATCTGTTCTGTAAAAACTTTGGACTCTAATATGTTGTAAAAATTCAATAAAGATTTTTAACTCTGGCTTCATCCAACATCTAGATTTTAAGTTTCTAAATAATTTCAAATGTATACATATGTAGTTAGATATTGCCAAAATTTGCCTAATTATTCAAAAATTTGGATAGAACAATAGTTTTTAATGTCAGTAATCAACTGGGAAACGTTCCATGATGATATCTATAAGTTCAATTTTTTAGCCCTTTTCACCTGCAGTGTCTCGGCTTAAATCATACACTGTTGCCTGTTAAGATTAAAGTAAAAATTCCACTTATGAATCGGCCAATTAAAACAGTTTTGGTTCCAGATGTGCAGCTCTGATTGGCTAACACACAGGGTCGAGTAATCACAGCCACAGAAAAACACAGGAAATGCTCGAGTCCTTTTTGGCATTCTGACTTCCAACACAATAACATTGTAATTGCCATTTTTACTGCTCGCTATTTTTATGCATCTTTTTATGCAGTCTGGGGGTAGTGTGTGTGTGTATTTTGGTGTGTGTGTGTGTGTATTTTGGTGTGTGTGTGTGTGTGTGTGTGTGTATGTGTGTGTGGTAGCTGGCCATGGGCGCCTGGCAACCATTGAAAATTCCATGGTGCCAATTAACTTGAATCACAAAATGCAAGTTTGCAAATTCTGCTTCGCTGCCCGAATCGCTGCTTTGTTTTCAGAAGAGAAACTATAGATCGTTGTGGGTGAATTTTCCATTATTATAAAATGTCAGACTATAAATGATGAGCAGATCCTATGTTTAAAGCCATAGTGTGTAACTTCTGTGGCCAAAATGAGGAATTCGGAGTAATTACAACAACACTGTCGGTGCATCTACATGAGGTAAAGCCTCCAGTGATGGCGCATGGATTTTATACCTTCTGCTGTACGTCCAGGTTTTTTCTTAGCAGTAGAATCAACAACTGAAAGATTTCTTGGGCTCTTCTTTTTGGGATTTATCTGAGCTCCTGCACCAGTGTCAGGTGTGGGGGGACGACACCAGTTTGTAAACGCTGCCATACTGAGAAATACAGAGAGAGTTTTGTGGAGCTGATAATAGGCTTAATCAACTTTGTGACAACTAGATGGCTTAAATGTAACCGACATTAATTCATATGAAAAAGTTACGCACTATAGCTTTAAAGATCATAGTCATAGCAAATCTCTTGGCTCAGCAGTCAACAGGACTCTGCTACTTGCTAATTAAATGTTGAATAATGTTTGTTTTCTGTCCATTTACAAAAAAAAAGTTGTATACTTATAAAATTCTAAAAAACATACACTCACAGATACACATTCACGTTGTACTAATAACGTCTATAAACGGTGAGAGAGAGATGGTGATTTTGAAGATGGTGACTGGGTTTGTTGTTTAGTGAATTTTTTCGTTTTTTTTATACAGTCTGGGGGTTGTGTGTGTGTGTGTGTGTGTGTGTGTGTGTGTGTGTGTGTGTGTGTGTGTGTGTGTGTTTAGGTGTATTCCATGCTAACGGCTGCATTGCGCGGCAGCCCCTGATAAGTGCTGTAACAACATTCCGGATGACGTCATATCACATGTGGCGGAGCAGAGGGGGAGCGGGACGGTTTAGTTTCCCTTTTTGGATTTCTTCATCCTGGACAGAGGGAGAGGGAGAGAGAATTTGACATAAGTTCATTCAAGTTTAATAAGGAAATAAAACAGAAGTGTGTGGATACAATGTCACAATCATATAAAATCAGAGAGTAAGTAAGTAGTAAGTAAGTAAAGTTTATTTATATAGCGCCTCTCGCAGACCAGGGTCACAAAGCGCTTCACATTAAAAAAACACAATAAAATACAATAAAACAACACATATACAGAGTCTGTTACAAAGAAGAGTTTCCTAAGAACGTACAATATAATACTATACAATATATAGAGAAAATTTGATATAAGTTAATAAGAGAACTAGAACTGTGTGGTTAGGGTAAGGCGTACAACCATTTGCTAACCATTTTTCTTGTCCTGCTGTATGTCTATTCATGTTTTAGCTTGTCAAGAGCAATACAGACAAACTGAAATTGATGTATGTGTTCACATGCTTAAAGGCCTACTTCACCGTAAGTCACAGTAAAAGACATCACAGTAATATTTACAAAGTAAGTTTTTTTTTTAACCCTATATTTCTCTTTCTGTGATGTCACGAGAAAGAGAAATATAGGGTTAAAAAAACACTCATTCTGCCTTTTCTCAGGCTAGGATGAACCGATTTCAATTTTTTTCGCACATTTATACTACATAGGATCTCAGAATTCAATACACCTTCATATTCAAACTGGTGAAGTAGGCCTTTAACAAAATTTAAAAAAAAAATGTTTGCATATGGCAATGGTGTAAAGAAGGTAAAACTCCAAAGAAGATAAAAATATTGTACAATGTCACTCCAACTATATGTAAGGTCACAGTAACCTTTGAACCCCCAAAAATCTAGTCTGTCCAAGTGAAAATGTGTGCTAAATTTGACAAAAATCCCTCAAAGCGTTCTTAAAGTATCGTTCTCACAAGATTTTACTTCACATTAACCTTGATTTTCACCCAAAAGTGAAAATACAAATGTCGAAAATCATATGAAATCCGATACACACACAATCGTTTTTCTTTCTTCCCAATTTGGTCAATATAATGAGAATTAACACAATGTGATTTGACCGTGAAAGTGCAACAAGTAAACACCGTTCTAAAGAACTAATGAGTATTTGTTTAGCCGCGTCTAGATGCCAAGATCGCAAAGAGAAAGTTTAAAACATCCAAAATAAATTGACTCTCCTCTTGATTCTCTCATATACCAACAGCTGCTTCGACTTTACTTTACGGGAACACATTTCAGACTTTTCATTTTAATCCTTTTGTTGATGTTTTTTTTCTTCACAGAAGGAAGGAGAGCTTTTTTATAAACCTTTGATTTTTTTCGTAGCTAGTAAATAAAAAACGGAATTGCTCGCGGATGTAATTTTTCACAACATTAATTTGAAGAATTTGGGAGAGCGATACAAACATGCCACTGCTACAAACTCCATTAAGAGTATAAACACTTGAGCGTGGGTGGGCAGTTTGGTTATTGACATTGGAATAACACTAGTACAATGCATATTTCAACTGATAACAAATGTTTAGAGAGGGTAGCATAATGCATGACTTACAAACATGAGCCCTAAAGGTGGAGTCAGTGATTCTGGAGAATGCTTGCGGTCAAAATTGTTTTTGTCAAAATCAGTGAATATCTCCTCACACAATCCGCTTACCTGCTCACCCTAGGCTCTGTAAAAGGGCATGTTAACATACCCTTTGTTTACACACCAGTTTACAGAGCCTAGGCTGTGTATTAACACCAGATTATTTTCAGCACACACACAGTATGGTAGCGGATAGGGTTGCAAAATTCCGGGAATTTGCAAAGTTGGAAACTTTCCATGGGAATTTATGGGAATTGCAACCCTAGTAGCGGATCATGAGGAGATAAACACTCATTTTGACAAAGTGATTTTGACAACAATCTTCTCCAGAATTGCTGACTCCACCTTTAATACACACACACACACACACACACACACACACACGCACACACACACACACACACACACACACACACGCACACACACACACACACACTTCCCATTGAATATAAGTAGTTTGTCCTCGTCCCCTTTGAATGGATGTGTAATGTGAAGCACATTAGGTCTGATCCGTTGTAAATGACCCGCTGCTGTCTACTCTGTTTTGTGATGCAGAAGAAGTGTTCACAGTTCACACCTTCAAACAGTCTAATGCTCCACCATCGTTCTCTAGACAGAAAGTCTGACTGTGGGACGGGCCCGTGGGTCGATCTCTCGGGGGGCAATGAGTGTAAATGGTAAATGGACTCCACTTATATAGCGCTTTTCCCTGGTTTTTCACAGACTCAAAGCGCTTTACATTGTTTTGTACACATTCACCCAATCACACACACATTCATACACTGATAGCAGCAGCAGCTACCACACAGGGTGCAAACTAACTATCGGGGGCAATGAGTGTGTCTAATAGAGCTGTTTAGGGCAATGAGTGTTTAGGTCAATGCATTTTAGTTGTGATAGTCAAGGGGCCACTCAATGTCTATGATAGAGCTTTTTGAGTTCCCTTAGGTGAATCACCCTGAGAAATTCCAATACCACACACACACACACACACACACACACACACACATTTTTAGTACTTTATTTGCGCCCACAATTAATAATAATATACATAAGGACACAAATGTCATAGATGCAAAGTTTTCTCCGACACAACTCTGAAACGTGGCCAATGCCAGTCAAACAGCTGATATTATGGGTACACACAACACCTTCTCCTCCAAATATGGCGACTGCCAATGATGGAGGACACTGAGCAGTATTTGGCAAGCTGTTTTGCGCTTGTTTTTGTAAGGCCGACAATCCTAAGACCACTAGTGACAAGCCTATGCACATGGCCTAGACTGCCAAAAATGAACACAAGTAAATGACAGTTGTAACCCATGGAGTTAATTGTCTGTACTAGAGGGTAATATTTCACCAGCTTAGTTAAATAAGCCTCCTCTAAACTTGAGTCAAAGGTGCAGGCTACCTCCAGGATGTGCACTTTTCTACGGTGCTCATCTATTATCAAAATGTCAGGCCTGGTGGCACTTAGATCAGTAAACACAGACATTTCAGCTTCACACAAAGAGAACATATGAGGTCTAACAAAGCAATTGACATGGGTGGAGGATGTTGGTGAAAGTATAGGTGGTAAGCTTTGTACAATCAAGTTCACAATCCTGTCATGCCTGGCTATATAAAGGCTTTTATAAAAGTAGCAGCCATTTAATATATGTGACATTGTCTCAGTGAACTGTTCTTGTCCATGATGAATACATAATGATGTGTGGGTGTGTGGGTACCAGATTGACAGGTTCAGCTGGGACGGTAGAACCTGCAATCTGGCTTTGATGGCAAACGTTTGTATGTCCTCATCAATGGATGCATTATTGAAGATGATGTGGGACACAGAATGATCAGCAGAAGGCAAGCAGGCTAGTTTGCCTTGTAGTCTTAGTCCCGTCCAGTGTTTTTGGCGTTGTCTGTGTTTTATTGCCAGCAGGGCTGCGCGACAGTTAGTGGGTGGGAGTGTGAACTCGACTCCGTCTTCCACCAAGGTGGCAGTGACGGCGATGTCCCCACTAGTAACCACTGATTCGGATGGGGCTACATTCTTTCCATTATGTGTCCAACGCAGAACGATACCAGTCCAACTACAGAGGTCGTTAAGATCCGGCCAGTCAGACCTGACACCGAACCCGATGGCGCGAGTGTCCAGTTTGCCGTTCGGTTTCCTTCTGAATCCCAGAAAGTTCGGCTCAGATTCGGAGGCGAGAGGGACTTTGCGCTTCTTAAGGTCTAATAATAGCGATGCACGGGCCATTTTCCTGACAGAGGGATCATCGTTGTTCAGCATATTTAATAAATGTGCCAACCTGGTGGCGATGTAGACCCACTCAAAATCGGGTACTCCCAAGCCCCCCTCGTGCCTACTGTGGTGGATGACGTCCCGAGTTGTGTGGGTGTTTAGGCCACTCCAGCCTCTAACTATCTGAACCGTTTTATTGTTTAAGTCTTGCAGTGTTTTACGTGTTAAGTGAACATTGGCAAAGAAGTGGTGAACCTTTGATAAGGCAATTTGCCCAATGGCATCCAGTTTCATTGTAAGCGGCAAAGGAGATGTGTCAATTTTATGTAACCTTGAAGTATAATCGGATATTATTTCTTGCACTTGTTGGTCCCAGTCGCCAGCTACATTAAATTTGTGTCCCAAGTATGCATATGTTTCATTTCGGGAATAGACTCGAATGGTTTTATTGTTGATTTTGAATTGGGGGTCGCGGTCTAGCTTCGACCGATACCACCTATTCCCGCCGCTCCTCCTTTCAAAGAACGTCGCGCACTTGGACTCCTTGACCTCCAGGCCCGACCACCGAAGGAAGGCGTCAGTCTTGTGCAACATGTCCTGCACAACCTTTTCCTGGCGGGATGCCATTTGCACATCGTCGGCAAAAGCTTGTACAGGATTTGGGGAGATGGTTCCAGGTGGAGCGCTTTGGCACATCCACTCTATCCACCTATTGATTGACAGAATGAAGTTAACTGCGCTCCACGGGTGTGTGTGTGTGTGTGTGTGTTTCCGCTTCCGGGTGTAGCTGCGAGCCGCAGGTTTGGCGTCTCTGCCAAGTAGCGAGTTACAAACTGCTCTAAACTAAGCCCACACACCCGTCGTAATTGCCGCCGTAAACGCAAATAGATGCAAAATGCTCCAGAAGACGATCCTGATAATGTGTCTACTGTCAGCGATCAAAACACACACACACACACACACACACACACACACACACACACACACACACACACACACACACACACACACACACACACACACACACACACACACACACACACACACACACACACAGTTAAACTTACTTGTGGATAGCGTTCTTCAGATATTGCTGCAGCCATTTGATCTCTGGGTTCACACACACTTCCTTGTTGGTCTTCAGCCTGGCACTGATCAGAAAAACAGAAAAAAATGTGTATTAATAATCATATATTGTATTTATTTCGCACTTTTCTACACACCAAAAGTCACTCAAGAAACTTAAAGTCACTTAATATACAGCTCCGGAAAAAATTAAGAGACCAGTCTGGATTTTTCTTAAATCTTCATCTCTACATAACTTATTTGAAAATGCTCTTAATGACAAAAGAATGTATTGGAATTTGGTAGAAATGTTGTCAGTAGTTTATATTCTAAAGCCAAAATGTTCATTCTACTCAAACATATGCCTATAAATAGTAAAACGAGAGACACTGAACATTTGGAGTGGTCTCTTAATTTTTTCCAGAGCTGTATATCGCCCTATATGCCAATCATGGTTGCGTTCCGAATCGCAAACTCTTTCTTTTTCTATTCTACATACTACATCTGATGATAAAAATAATCTAGTTATGATGCAGTAGGCATACTATTGGGACATACTTTCACTTATTTTTTTCATCATAACATCGCGCCTTAATCTTGCCTCTTGTGACGTCACTTCAAGTGCACATTGGATTATGGGTCAGAATCGCCCAAATAGGATGCAGTTTTCAACACTAAAAATCTTGGCCGGATGTAGTAGACATCCGGATACTTTTAACCATCCTAAATCTGGCCACAAGAATCGGGACATCCTAAATCTTTTTTCTACATACTATATAGTAGAAAGTACGCGATTCGGAACGCAGGGTGTGTCTCAGTTGTAGATTTCAAGGGTGAAAAATGCAAAATGGGCGACGCCATATGTTCACAGCGAGTTGTTATCAAACTAAATGAATTAACACTTCCTTGTCAATTTGACCCACGCGGAGACGTATCACACTTTCAGCCCATGTGTGATGCTGCTACAGATATCCATCCATTTAGCCTTCAGTTTGTGTTGATTCTAGCGCCCGCTTTGGTCCAAAGCAGTAGTGTTTTTACCACACCAGCGCCTGCTGTCTGTCTGTCTGTCTGTCTGTCTGTCTGTCTGTCTGTCTGTCTGTCTGTCTGTCTGTCTGTCTGTCTGTCTGTCTGTCTGTCTGTCTGTCTGTCTGTCTGTCTGTCTATCTATCTATCTATCTATCTATCTATCTATCTATCTATCTATCTATCTATCTATCTATCTATCTATCTATCTATCTATCTATCTATCTATCTATCTATCTGTCTATCTGTCTATCTATCTATCTATCTATCTATCTATCTATCTATCTATCTATCTATCTATATCTGTCTTAAAGATCTTTGCGTGCTGGCGAGTGAAAGAGAGACGATATAAGAGAGAGAATAATGGTGATATGACCATGGTGAAGCAAAATAAACTGTGATTTAGTAGCGTTCATACAAATGTTAGGGTCTGTCTACCGGAAATCAATTAGTCTATATAAAATACTGTTCTTTGCACTGATGGTCTCGTTTGCTGTTACATGTCATTTATGATCATCAGAGGAAAAATTTGACTGTTTCAGAAATATTTAAAAGTTCCTCATAGGCAGTTTAATGTGCAGTTAAATGTTTAGTGTGTGTAGGTTAAAGTGGTCAACAGGGTCCTTTCTATATGCAGCATCACAACCCTTTGGTTATTTACAGATCGGGTCAAGTCTGGATCAGATGTCTCTATGTGGGAGATCCTGCCTTGTGTGACCCTTAGCAGATCCTTCTTTTAGGTGACTAAAAATCTGTTTGCTACTCACCTAATGTTTATAAAAGTGTTATAAGACTTGCCAATTACTATAATACTTTTCCACTCATATCACTTAAAAGAATACTTCACCCATACGGAACCGGCGTTCTATCATTATAAAATCACCATTGTAATATAATGAATGAGGTTTTTCTTCCCTCAGTCTTCCCTTGGCCCAGCTGTCCTGTTAATCCTAACCCTACATTTGTCTTACTGTGATGTCACAGTAAGAAACATTTAGGGTTAGACAGTGAGACCATAAAACACTCTTTCTGCCTTTTCTCAGGCAAGGATGAACCAATTAAAATTTTTTTTGCACATGTATACCAAATAGGATCTCAGAGTTCAATACACCTTCATATTCCAACCGGTGAAGTAGGTCTTTAAGGGTGGAGTCAGTGATTCTAGAGAGCGTTTGTTGTCAAAATCACTTTTTGTCCGAATATCTCGGTGAATATCTCTGTCTACATACCAGTTTACAGAGCCTAGGCTGTGAATTAACACCAGATTTGTTTTCAGGTTACAAACACCGTGCGGACAAGTAGCGGATTGTGAGGAGATATTTAAAGATTTTGACAAAAAGTAATCAATGACTGACTCCACCTTTAACTTATCCTGTAGTATTTCCTATAGTGTGACCATTGGCATTTAGCTTGTGTTGCACTATAACATCGCTCACACAAACCTATATACAGCTCTGGAAAATATTAAGAGACCACTCCAAATGTTCAGTGTCTCTCGTTTTACTATTTAAAGGCATATGTTTGAGTAGAATGAACATTTTGGTTTTATAAGATAAACTACTGACAACATTTCTACCAAATTCACAATACATTTTTTGTCATTAAGTGCATTTTCAATAAGTAATGTAGAGATGAAGATTTAAAAAAATTCCAGACTGGTCTCTTAATTTTTTCTGGAGCTTTATGCTTTTGCCCTACGAGGAGGAAATGTTTCGTGACAAGAAAATGGGACGAAAACTCAACTTACAAAAAACCCACAATAATTTATTTCCTGTTGAAAACAAAAACTGTGTCCAGTCCCCACCCCACCTCCCCTTCACGATCAGTCATACTCAAATGGAACACTTCCTGCGGATGTGTCACTGGATAACAAGGTTGTGTGCGTGTGTGTGTGTGTGTGTGTGTGTGTGTGTGTGTGTGTGTGTGTGTGTGTGTGTGTGTGTGTGTGTGTGTGTGTGTGTGTGTGTGTGTGTGTGTGTGTGTCTGTGTGCATGAGAGAGAGAGAGTGACTTTAGGGTGTGTGTGTGTGTGTGTGTGTACTTGAGAGAGAGAGTGTGTGTGTGTGTGTGTGCGCTAGAGAGTGACTGACTGACTTAAAGGGGCGTTTGTGGTGTGTGTGTGTATACATGCGTGCACAAATCTTTTCTTCCGTCCTGTCACCTCTCTGAGATTGATGGTGAGAAATGTCCCAAAAACATCCAAAAAACGTTTTTAAAGACCTGAGCTGAACACATACAATTATGTTTTGTGTGTGTGTGTGTGTGTGTGTGTGTGTGTGTGTGTGTGTGTGTGTGTGTGTGTGTGTGTGTGTGTGTGTGTGTGTGTGTGTGTGTGTGTGTGTGTGTGTGTGTGTGTGTGTGTGTGTGTGTGTGTGTGTGTGTGTGTGTGTGTTAAACTGAGAAAAGCGAAAGGTATAAAACTGCCACTCACATGACTTGGAAGGGGCAGTTGGGCGTGTGTATGAAGCGCAGCTCGCGGATGTATCCCCGCGGCAGGCTGTTAACTGTAGACCGACAGTAACATCTCTCCACCAGGCTGATGGGCTTAGCTGAAAGACAGACAGACAGACAGACAGACAGACAGACAGACAGACAGACAGACAGACAGACAGACAGACAGACAGACAGACAGACAGACATATCAGTTACATGTTTATGGCATGGCACGTTTGAAAGAAAGCAATGAAATACAGATAACAGGGCGACAATGATCCCGACCCGGGTTAGAATCCAGCCCGGGTCGTTCTCTGTATGTCATTCCCCTCTCTGTCCCATTTCATCTCTGTCTCTCCACAACGGTCTAATAAAGTAAAAAGTGCCCCAAAAAATTATCTAAAAAAAAAATTGATTAATCGCATTAAAGGACCTTTTTAGATTGATACAGAAGTCAAATAAATCCATGTAAAACCTCATCTTTGGCGGATGAACAAGTTGAATCAAGCGTGTCAAACCCTCGACTAGGCTGCAGAAATGTGTCCATACATGCAAACACTGTAACTGGCATCTTATTTAGTCAGATATGATGATGGATTTTGCAGCTATTCATAATACCAGTTAAGTTTTGCAGGTTCAGAGCAAACACTGACAGAGATTTAGCGATTCTGGAGAATGCTTTTTGTCAAAATCACTTTTTTTTTTTTTTAAGATTTTTTTTTGGCATTTTTATGCTTTATTGATAGTGTAGAGACAGAGTTGAAATGGGGCAGAGAGGGGAGTGACATGCAGAGAGCGACCGCGGGCTGGAATTGAACCCGGGTCTGCTGCTGGCCGAGGCCATTGGGGGGGACGCCCTACCAACTGAGCTAAGGGCGCCCCCTCAAAATCACTTTGTCAGAATCAGAGAATATCTCCCAGGCTCTGTAAACTGGTATGTACTAGACAATGTTAACACTGGATTATTTTTCAAAGGACACACAGTACAGACAGGTAGCGGATCGTGAGGAGATATTCACTGATTTTGAAGAAAAGTGATTTAGACAAAAAGCAATATTTTCCCCCTGGCCTACAGAGCTCAAATAGAAGATATATGTTGCATTTTACAACATTTACTTCTAGGCCCACCAACACTAAGCTCTTTCAGTCACACACACACACACACACACACACGCGCGCCACACACACACACACACACACACACCTACACACACACACACACACACACACACACACGCACGCACACACACACACACAACTGTGGACTGTGTGGTCCTTCTTAACCTACAAAATTGATGTGAATATTTTCCATTACAAGCAGCAGCTCTCAGGTTTGCACACAGAGATTCTCGCTGCTGATTAACATGGAAAAATAAATAAGACTGTGTTTACTTTCAATTATTTTCTTTTTTTTCTAAATCCTACAAGAAAATAAACTCAGGGTGTAGCAGACTACAACAATGGCTACTGGCTCTTTTGTGACATTTTTTAACATGAAACAGTCACAAGGTGCAAAACCAAAACACTTTTTTGTTTTAGATAATGCCTTAGAAAGTGTAAAGATATTAATATAATGCATTGTTTGTGGGCATATCCCGTGAGTTTGAGGGGTGGGGAGTTTGTCTGTCTTTTACCTTCGTTGTTGAATGTATGTAGCCTATGCGCATTTGTATGTTATTATACATCAATAAAAAGTTGGATTTAAAAAAAAAAGTAGGTGGGGGCGCTCCTAGAGAAGAGCCTCCTAAAAGTGTCAATAAAAGCAAGAAAGCGTCTGTTTTTCAGTCGGTCACACAGCAAACTGTTAGTCCTATTATTTTCCCTTTTCTTCTCCCCTCTCTATTTTAAAAGAGAGGGAACAAATGATGAACTGATGCGTCCCAAACATATGGCGGAGGTGTGGAGTGCTGGCCATAGATTAACCTGGATGCTAATTATTCTTTTTTTACACATGATCTTACGGTATTAACATGAGAAAAGGATGCGACACCTTCCGTATGGTGCGTGAGTGACTGATGTCGCCACGTAGACTCGCTGTTATCTTACTGCCACTCATTTGAGCATAATTAAAGGAAAACAAAAGAGGTAGAACAAATACACAAGACGGGCCGGTGATCCGACTAGGAATGTCTCCAACGGGAGAGAGAGAGGGGGGAGACACAGAGAGAGATAGAGAGAGAGAAAGAGGGAGAGAGACAGAGAGAGAGAAAGGGAGAAGGAGAGACAGAGAGAGAGAGATTTTTCTAACAATTCTTTTTTTGTGTGTGCATTTTTGCTTTTATTGGACCTTTTTTGAGGTTCTAACCACTACTCCAGAAGCGCTCCCATCGACTTTTTTTTAGATCAAAATTCTATTGATCCATTACAAAAAACAAGGCATAAGACATAGAGAGAGAGAGAGACAGAGAGAGAGAGACAGAGAGAGAAGGGAGTGTGTGTGTGTGTGTGTGTGTGTGAGAGAGAGAGAGAGAGAGAGAGAGAGAGAGAAAGAGAGAGGGTGTGTGTGTGTGTGTGTGTGTGTGTGTGTGTGTGTGAGAGAGAGAGAGAGAGAGAGAGAGAGAGAGAGAGAGAAAGAGAGAGGGTGTGTGTGTGTGTTGTGTGTGTGTGTGTGTGTGTGTGTGTGTGTGTGTGTGTGTGTGTGTGTGTGTGTGTGAGAGAGAGATACAGACAGCGAGAGCGCGCCACATGTTCAGCAGCCTGTTTGGCGCGTTACGCACGGCGCGAG
>CM047514.1:4279038-4294038 GCA_026122265.1 Ammodytes dubius | reverse complement strand
TTTTTTTTTTTAAATCTAACTTTATTTATACAGTACGTTTCATACACATCAAGGCATCACAAGTACAAGTTCTACATAATGAAGAAAACATCCCATATATACAGTGGACTCCCGGGCCTGTTCCCCTGATACATACCATGAAGAATGACCCATCCTGGATTCCTATGTAGTGGATGAAATGAGATAAATACAGACGCTACAAAATGGACTTTATCGGATTCGTTCTGGTGCTATATTTGCTGGTCTCCTTCCCCTCTCCGGAATAATGTAAAAGTAGCTATTATCTGAACATATGGTTAAAGTATTGATATTGCATTTTATTTTTATTACGACCGGTGACCTGACCATTCTGTTATGGTTCTTATATATTAAAGTGTATGTGCTTCACTCTGAAACCTAAAAATAAAGTTAAAAAAATACAAAATAAGGGCTGAATAAAATATAAAATATAAAAAATAAAATATCTCAAGTAATGTATCAAATCTTCTATAAAATATTTTGAGGTATCAGTCACAGCCAAATATAATATCTTAGTTTCTGAACTCATAATCATAATAATACTTTCACTTTTTTAATAGCCTCCTGTCTAAATATTTTAAGAAATCTCAAATTACACAGAGCTGTTCAATAATAATAATAAATGAATAATAGGCCTGCATACGATATGTAATATTATAGAATATAATAAAATAATGAGCACTCGTCTGTAATAAATTTAAAAAAACACATACTGTATACACATTACTAGGCTGAGAGAGAGAGAGAGAGAGATGGAAAGGGAGAGAGAGAGAGAGAGAGAGAGAGAGAGAGAGAGAGAGAGAGAGGGAGAGAGAGATGGAAAGGGAGAGAGAAGGAGAGAGACAGAGACAGACACAGAGAGAGAGAGAGAGAGAGAAAGAGATGGAAAGGGAGAGAGAGAGGGAGAGAGGGAGAGAGACAGACACACGCACACACGCACACACACACATGCACACACACACACACAGCCACGTGACCCAGGAGGAGTTTAGCAGTGTATGGATGGGTGAGCGTATTATGTTGAAAAAAGCCCGTCCTCCCATCCATCCATCCATCCATCCATACATCCATCCATCCATACATCTATAGACATCGGTTTGTAAACGTAGAAGCAGCCAGCCACAGCGGGGGGTCGGGCCACTGCTCCATTGAGCCTCTGTGTAGCTCAGAGCTGCTAACTGGGCTTTTGTCTATAGTCCCCCTCAAGAGAGTCACGAGCCCAGTGCCTTCACGAGCATATGGACCCCACCTCAATGGGCTGTCAGCTAGAGGATTTAGCCACAGATGTTCAACAATGGCTTTATAATCACTTGGAGGTTTCTATCTGTGTGTCTGTCTGTCTGTGTGTCTGTCTGTCTGTGTGTGTGTGTGTCTGTCTGTCTGTCTGTCTGTCTGTCTGTCTGTCTGTCTGTCTGTCTGTCTGTCTGTCTGTCTGTCTATCTATCTATCTCTATCTGTCTATCTGTCCCATCTGTCTATCTATCTATCTATCTATCTATCTATCTATCTATTATCTATCTATCTATCTATCTATCTATCTATCTATCTATCTATCTATCTATCTATCTATCTATCTATCTATCTATCTATCTATCTATCTAATCTATCTATCTATCTATCTATCTATCTATCTATCTATCTATCTATCTATCTATCTATCTATCTATCTATCTATCTATCTATCTATCTATCTATCTATCTATCTATCTATCTATCTATCTATCTATCTATCTATCTATCTATCTATCTATCTATTCTATCTATCTATCTATCTATCTATCTATCTATCTATCTATCTATCTATCTATCTATCTATCTATCTATCTATCTATCTATCTATCTATCTATCTATCTATCTATCTATCTATCTATCTATCTATCTATCTATCTATCTATCTATCTATCTATCTATCTATCTATCTATCTATCTATCTATCTATCTATCTATCTATCTATCTATATCTATCTATCTATCTATCTATCTATCTATCTACTATCTATCTATCTATCTATCTATCATCTAAATTAGTCTATTAGTCTATGTTCAAAATTGAAGATTTTAGCCGTAGATTTCAACATGCTTTTACACTTGGAGGTTTCAAGATCCTCGTACTATAGAAGCAAACAGACATTTTGGGCCTCATTGTAACATGGTACAGTTTCTACATTTGGTTCTGGTTCTAGTCCCCATATTTATGTCTTAAAGCTATACTGCGTAACTTTTTCATATAAATTAATGTTGGTTACATTCAAGTCATCGCCAAACGAGTTGACACAAAGTTGATTAAGCCTATTATCAGCTCCACAAAACTCTCTCTGTATTTCTCAGGATGGCAGCGTTTACAAACTGGTGTCGCCCCCCCTGACACTGGTGCAGGAGCTCAGAAAAATCCCAAGAAGAGCCCAAGAAAGGTATAAAATCCATGCGTGATCACTGAAGGCTTTACCTCATGTATATGCACCAACAGTGTTGTTGTAATTATGCAGAATTCCTCATGGGGGGGCAACAGAAGTTACGCAATATATCTTTAACAATAAACAGCCAAGAGAGTTTTTTTTTGTATTCTTATAATCCTGGACAAAGGGTTATAAAAAATTTAAAATATTTTTTTTTTACGAAACTATGAAGTCATGTTTATAGTGTTATAGTTTGAATGTTTTCAGATGTGATTTTTTACCAGAATGAACCTGGAACCTCACAGCTGGTGTTCAGCTAGTGTGTGTGTGTGTGTGTGTGTGTGTGTGTGTGTGTGTGTGTGTGTGTGTGTGTGTGTGTGTGTGTGTGTGTGTGTGTGTGTGTGTGTGTGTTTCTGATGTCTGTGTCTGTGTGTGTCTGTGTCTGTGTGTGTGTGTGTGTGTGTGTCTGTCTGTCTGTCTGTGTGTGTTTCTGATGTGTGTGTGTGTGTGTGTGTGTGTGTGTAAACTGCTGAAACAGCTTTTTGAAGTCAAGCAGTCAAGGCCGATGATATACTGTCGTCATGCAGTTTTGAAGGGTTGTGCGAATCGTAGGAATGCTATTGCACTATATCAACCTGGATCTCTCTAGTGGGGTTTTCCAATGGGTCCAAGCACATCTGTAATATTCACTAATAACATAAAGACAAGATGTGTATGAATGATGACCTATGTATGCCCTTTTAAAGGTGGAGTCAGCGTCAGTTCTATCTGTCGGTACAAAACTGGCATGTTGCTAGCTATGTTGGGCCCCTTTTGTTTATAAACCCTTTGCTTACATGCCCGTTTACAGAGCCTAGGCTGTGTATTAATGGCAAATTTGAGGGGATATTGTCTGATTTTTAATTTATTTTAATTTTTTAAACTCCACCTTTCAATGCTGCTATTGAAGTGGTGCGACAAGCAAAACTATGTTGTGTTGTCTATCTATCTATCTATCTATCTATCTATCAATCTATCTATCTATCTATCTATCTATCTATCTATCTATCTATCTATCTATCTATCTATCTATCTATCTATCTATCTATCTATCTATCTATCTATCTATCTATCTATCTATCTATCTATCTATCTATCTATCTATCTATCTATCTATCTATCTATCTATCTATCTATCTATCTATCTATCTATCTATCTATCTATCTATCATCTATCTATCTATCTATCTATCTATCTATCTATCTATCTATCTATCTATCTATCTATCTATCTATCTATCTATCTATCTATCTATCTATCTATCTATCTATCTATCTATCTATCTATCTAATCTATCTATCTATCTATCTATCTATCTATCTATCTATCTATCTATCTTCTATCTCTATCTATCTATCTTATCTATCTATCTATCTATCTATCTATCTATCTATCTATCTATCTATCTATCTATCTATCTATCTATCTATCTATCTATCTATCTATCTATCTATCTATCTATCTATCTATCTATCTATCTATCTATCTATCTATCTATCTATCTATCTATCTATCTATCTATCTATCTATCTATCTATCTATCTATCTATCTATCTATCTATCTATCTATCTATCTATCTATCTATCTATCTATCTATCTATCTATCTATCTATCTATCTATCTATCTATCTATCTATCTATCTATCTAATCTATCTATCTATCTATCTATCTATCTATCTATCTATCTATCTATCTATCTATCTATCTATCTATCTATCTATCTATCTATCTATCTATCTATCTATCTATCTATCTATCTATCAATCTATCTATCTATCTATCTACTATCTATCTATCTATCCATCATCTATCCATCCATCTCCATCATCATAAGATTAAACATAAATTTACTGAAAAGTACCAAGGATTTAGTCTGATTTGTAAAGCAGTTTTGCTTGATTCTGTTTCTCAATTCTGCATAAACTGGAGGCAGTGTGTCTGTATATATGTTTCTCCACCAGTGTGTGTGTGTGTGTGTGTGTGGTTGCGAATCTGCGAGTGTGTGAGACTGCGAGTGTGTGTGTGTGTGTGTGTGTGTGTGTGTTACTATTTTTGCATGTGTACATAAACACACAGTAAATACTAGGACAGCTACACGTACGCAAACACAACTTTTTCTCACAAGCACAAAAGCAAAAGAAACCTCAGGCAGTTTATTTTGTCACTGAAACTGAAAACCACAACGCAAACAATGTGCCTCATGCCTCTTCGCCCCCGACCATATGTTTAAAAAAATCTCCACAAAAGGCTCTGACGCACACACACACACACACACACACACGCACTCACACACACACACACACACACACACACACACACACACACACACACACACACACACACACACACACACATATACTGACACACAATCCCTTTTTTCTTCCATTTTTATCCACCGTTTTTTCATTTTTTTTTTCGATTTCTTTTTAGCTTTCTTCTTTTGGCTAAAACATTGATCAAAGGGTCCGCACACATCTTGCAGCTTTTGGCGCGTTCTTAAACCTGATCCATTTGTGCGATAAAAAGCCGAAAAAAATAAGACACATGGAACCGGTTAATAGTTCATTATTTTTTCATTCCCTGTGAGTCAAACAGTGCAAAGTGCTATCAACTACTTTTAAATCCTATGTGTCATGGAGCTGGTAAATGGCCATTGTGTGTGTCTGTCTGTCTGTCTGTCTGTCTGTCTGTCTGTCTGTCTGTCTGTCTGTCTGTCTGTCTGTCTGCCCATCTATCTATCTATCTATCTATCTATCTATCTATCTATCTATCTATCTATCTATCTATCTATCTATCTATCTATCTATCTATCTATCTATCTATCTATCTATCTATCTATCTTTAAACCTTTATTTATACAGGTATATCCCATTGAGTCCGGAGACTCTTTTTCAAGGGAGACCTGTTCCCATTCACACACACATTCATACACCGATAGCAGCAGGCTAACTATCGACATTCACACGAGGCAAGGTGGGTGAAGTGTCTTGCCCAAGGACACAACAACCATGACACAGGTGGCAGGGCGGGGATCGAACCGCCAAGCCTTCGATCATCAGCCGACCCGCTTTACCACCTGAGACACAGTCGCCCCACAAAAATAATCAGTATAAGTTGATTTTGCAACAAACAAAAAAAATCATTTTGGCCCGTTCGTTTGGCAGAAGGGACCCAGTAGTAAATATTCAGTAGTGTAACAAAAACAACACAGGATCTGTCCCGGGACCGTGAAAGACGTTTAGCTCTAGACTATAAATAACCAGCGTTGTTATTTAGTATTTACCGTGACAGTATGAGGCCAGATATCCTCGTCCTCCCACAGAGAGGAATTTACATTTTGGAATTCACATCGGACTCCGATCAAAGGCTAATGAGACGGCAGAGGAAATGATATTTATGGAAAAAGGGGAAAAAAGTAAAATTCAGCTTTTTGTGTTTTGAAAATCGAGCTGAACCTCCAGGTGGTCCATCCTGAGAATATATTACACTGCAGATGAATAGGGTTTAACTTTTTCAACTTCTATATATCGTCATGAGACTTTGCCAGTTGATTACTGACATTAAAACGATTCTTTTTTGTATTACGATTTTTTCAGAAGTGTGTGAATAAATATGCAAATTTTAGAAATTACACAACACAAATTATGAGTGTCCAAAGGTTTTACAGAACATATATTGTAAACAGCCTTTTAATAATAAAAAAAAGTACAGGTCGTAAAAATACATTTTCTGCATATTTTTAAGAACAAAATGTCTCATAAATCAGACAATTCACAACATATGAACAAATCCGTCTGTAATAACCTTCAGAATAGTGCTGAGAATGATTTAAGTTGATGTTAGTGCTTTAGAAGTTGAGATTTTTTGGTTCAGAATATTGAAAAAAATTATAATATTGAGATAATGGCTGTTAAAGATGGTTGTATTGGAGAAATATACAGACGCAATAAGACAAGGTTTAGTCAAATAAACACCTTAATGTAATTTTTTTTTACTTTTATTCACGCCAGTATGAAAGAAGACATGTTATGGAAGCAAAATAGCCAGAAAAATCTCAAAATGTATCATGCAGTGCTTGAATTAACAATGATTCTTGCCTGTAATGTCTCGCCTTAGAGCTCAACAGTAAGCGATCGTTACAGCATCCATTCTCTGGTGCGTGTAAGTGCTCATATCAAGTTTCCTACGCTGATCAATTATCGTGGAGTCGTAATGTAGCGTAATGTAATTGTGAAGAATGCACTTTCTCCCTCAATTTACCCTTATCTTTCCCTTTCCCCTTTGCACACACACACAACAAACACACACACACACACACACACACACACACGCTTGCACAAAAGCACACACGCACAGTCACGCAACACACACATTCTCTCTCTTTGTCACATACTCACTCACACACACACACACACACACACTCTCTCTCTCTCTCTCACACACACACACACACACACACACACACACACACACACACACACACTCACACACTCACACACTCACACACTCACAAACACACACACAATGACCCCCCCCAAAAAACACATACATACACACACAAACACACTCACACACACACACACACACACACACACACACACACACACACACACACACACACACACACACACACACACACTCTCCCCCTCCCCACCCCCACACACACACACACACACACTCTCCCCCTCCCCACCCCCACACACACACACACACACACACACCCCCCCCCCCCCACACACACACCCTTAGAACTCTTTTTCTCTATTCTCAGTCGTGCGCTGAGCCGTCACTCCACAGCTGCTGTCTCTTTACTGCCTTTCTCTGCCCGGGTCAGGACATAAAACACTTAAAAGGGCATTTCAAACACCGCTTAAAAACCTAACAGCTGCCAATCACACTCATACGGGACTGTCTCCCTTTTATATATATGCCCTCTTTGTAACTAAGTAGGCATTTCTAGTAGGCTAGTATATAGGCAGCCATGTAGCGAAACACAGCATGAATTCGCACACAAACCTGTAAGCGCAATCAAAATCCTATTAATCTAGAGAGAGGGGGAAACGGCACCAGCAGAGCAGTGAAAGACAGAGTATCTAGTCTGCTTTCATACAGACGAACAGGAGATATTGTTACAGGCTATTTGTCTAGCTGGAAGAAGAAAAAATAGCTTTGAAGTTATTCCCACACACCGCGGAAATGGAGGGTGATTTTTCATGAGGCATTTAAATGATCTCGAGGGGATTGGAGACACACACACACACACACAGACACAGACACACACAGACACATACACACACTCAGAGATACAGACACACACACCACACACACACACACACACACACACACACACTCAGAGATACAGACACACACACACAAAACACACACACACACACACGGCTATACTATAAGGTGAGGACACTCATTGACATAATGCATTCCCTAGCCCCTTACCCTAACCCTAACGATCAAAACTAAATGCCTAACCCCAACCCTTACACTAACCCTAACATAAACCTAATTCATACCTGAACCTTAAAACCTAGTGTTAACCCTCAAACAGCTCCTTTAAAGGCCTGTTCCAAAGTGAGAACCGGACAAAATGTCTTCACTTTTCACAAAAATGTCCTCACTCTTAAGGTCTAAAGGCCTTTGCACACCGGTCGCAACGCGAATAAACGCAACGTAAAAGTGAATGTTTTGAAATGTGAATTTTGTCGCGTCCCACTTTAGAAGCGACGTCCCAGAAAAATCGAACTCAGTTCGAAAAAATAAAAAACGCAAATTCGCGATGCGAAATGACGGCGCTGGTGTGGAAGCTTGTATTGACTCTGTATACGTTCGTTAATAAACGGATTAATCGCACGAATAAAACGCGCCCGGTGTGCAAAGGCCTTAAGACTCAAATTGATTCACGCAGGCGCACACACACACACACACACACACACACACACACACACACACACACACACACACACACACACACACACACACACACACACACACACACACACACACACACACACACACACACACACACACATAGAGAAACATGGCTGAATCTAAAAATGGATTTCATGTTTGGAAAATATCATATTTGTTTAATATAGAAACTGATTTGTGGAGATGGTGAATTGTGACTGTTAGTGTTTGGGACGGGGTGGTTTGGATGGCCCGGGGATATTTCCCCTTTCCGGCCCGATTGTTAATGGGCCATGATATCCCTGAGGCAAAGTGTGTGTGTGTGTGTGTGTGTGTGTGTGTGTGTGTGTGTGTGTGTGTGTGTGTGTGTGTGTGTGTGTGTGTGTGTGTGTGCACACAACATTTCTTGGGATTTTATGAGCTCCTGCACCAGTGTCAGAGGAGGGGGGGAAACCAGTTTGTAAACGCTGCCATACTGAGAAATACAGAGAGAGTTTTGTGGAGCTGATAATAGGCTTAATCAACTTTGTGTCAACTCATTTGGCGATGGCTTGAATGTAACCGACAGTCATTTATATATATATTTTTTAAACCTACGCACTATAGCTTTAATATGCCCCCCCCCCCCTTCAATGTTGAAACCAAACCTACACACTACATAACACCCATGGGACCTTATAATAATGACAAATGAGTCTTGGGCCTTGACGTCAGAAGGAATGAGACTGACAGTGCAGATGATGTAGCGGAAAGACAAAGTTACAAAAGGTGAAGTGAGAGAAATGACCCACACACATACACACACACATACAGACAAACACACACACACACGCGCACCACACACACCACACACACACACACACACACACACACACACACACAAAACACACACACATGCACACATGCACAGAGAAATGACTGGCCAGTTTAAAGGTGTGTTTCTAGAGCTGGCTTTGATTAGTGACTGTAACCATGGCGATCTGTTCTTAGTTAACACACACACAAGCGTATAAAAGCACTGACTCTCTCTGGGACGTTTTGTAGAGAATTTAGTGTCCCACACACACACACACACACACACACACACACACACACACACACACACACACACACACACACACACACACACACACACACACAGACATACAGACAGACAGACAGACAGACCATACACACGCACGCACACACACACACACACACACACACACACACACACACACACACACACAACACACACACACACACAACACAAACACACACACACACACACACACACACACACACACACTCACTCACACAGGTTTGCCCCCTTCACACTAAGCCTGCCATAATTCAACAATAGCTTCAGATCTGATTTGGTGTTTCCACTCTGGGGATTCACGGCTTTTAAAAATGTAAAATATGTGTTTGAAGAATTAAGATATCTACAGTTTAGGCAGAACTAACACAGGCCCCTCACACCACACACACACACACACACACACACACACACACACACACACACACACACACACACACACACACACACACACACACACACACACACACACACACACACACACACACACACACACACACACACACACACACACACACACACACAGGCAGAACTAAAAGGCCCCTCATACATGCCATACAATGTGTGTGTATATCTTCATCAATGAGGCCCAAAAAGCTGTTGCCGTAACTACCGTTGAAGAAGTCTTTATTTGCTCTGTCAGCGAGAAGTTGAGAGGTTTTTTTTCAGCACAGAAACATGTGTGATTGTGCAACATAATGTTTTTGATTTGATTTGGTCCAGACTGAAATAAATAAATAGGCTACTTACAGCTCCGGAAAGAAATTAAGAGACCAGTCTGGATTTTTCTTAAATCTTCATCTCTACATAACTTATTAGAAAATGCTCTTCATGACAAACAATGTATTGTGAATTTGGTAGAAATGTTGTCAGTAGTTTATATTATAAAACCAAAATGTTCATTCTACTTAAACATATGCCTATAAATAGTAAAACGAGAGACACTGAACATTTTGGAGTGGTCTTTTCAATTTTTTCCAGAGCTGCATATATGCGATGATTGGCAGTATAAAGTGTGACATCTGTGTTCTCCTGGGCCTATGCAGTATTTCAAACTGGCCACCAAACTATGTTGCAGATGTTTGTTTGTGTGTTTTGTGAAGAAAAAAAAATGAATAAAACAATGAATATATTGTGCAAAAAAATATATACTTGCAACCAAACAAAATCAAAAAATGTTGATGCCACTATACTATGGAATAAAACATGTAAATAAAGGTTGGATGGATTGTACTGTATTTAAAAGATTAATTGTGCAATCTTTTGTAATCCCCTGAGTTTGTCTCTAGTGCTATCATCAAATCCTTCACCTCCAGTTGATTTTTTTTTTTTTTTAAGATTATTTTTTGGCATTTTCAAGCTTTATTTTGATAGTACAGAGTTGAAATGGGGAGACAGAGAGAGAGAGAGAGAGAGAGAGAGAGAGGGGGGGGGGGGATGACCTGCAGTAAAGGTCCACAGGTCGGACTCGAACCCTCGACCACTGAAACGAAGGCCGGAGCCGATATGGTACGCGCTCTATCCACTACCCCACCGGAGCGCCCATCTCCAGTTGATTTATGATGAAATACCTGCTATACTAATGACTTTCTAACCATCTCCAGCTGTTTGCTATTTAAGCAAATCTTTTCATGCGAGCACACTTTGCCTTTAGCTCAAAGGACTGTGGTGTTTTAAGATATAGTGCGTAACTTCTGTCGCCCCCCTTGAGGAATTTCAGAGTAATTACAACAACACTGTCGGTGCATCTACTTGTACATGAGGTAAAGCCTTCAGTGATGGCGCATGGATTTTATACCTTCTGCTGTACGTCCAGGTTTTTTTCTTAGCAGTAGAATCAACAACTGAAACATTTCTTGGGCTCTTCTTGGGATTTTTCTGAACTCCTGCACCAGTGTCTGGGGGGGGGGGACCAGTTTGTAAACGCTGCCATACTGAGAAACACAGAGAGAGTTTTGTGGAGCTGATAATAGGCTTAATCAACTTTGTGTCAACTCGTTTGGCAATGTCTCGAATACAACCAGCATTCATTTATATGAAAAAGTTACGCACTATAGCTTTTAGCATTACCTCACAGCTCTTCTAAGCATGGCAGTTAGTTCTTCGCATTGTTCATTGTGGGCCTCAAACGTTACATACATGAAGTCCAATTATTTGGGCGGTCTTTGAAGTGGCCACGTCAACCGCTACACGGATTCTTTTCAACTCTCTCCACATGTGGCCTGGGACACTCGAGCAATCTTGACCTGCTGGTTTCTTTATGCTTCAGAAGGTCGTAAACCAACCAACCAACCGACATGCCACACACACCTATTCACAGCACCTAGGCCTTACGCTGAACACTCAGTAATCTGCTTTGTATGGTGTCACCAAGTGTGTGTGTGTGTGTGTGTGTGTGTGTGTGTGTGTGTGTGTGTGTGTGTGTGTGTGTGTGTGTGTGTGTGTGTGTGTGTGTGTTTGTAGCACATAAATAAAACCTTAACTAACCATAATAAGTTGGTCTATGAATTAATAAATATAAATACAAATTGTTACTAAACACAATTAATGTGTTGTGTGAATTGCGTCAGTATTGCAAAGGAAATTATTAAGACACAGGTTAAGCTTTAAAATGGTTTTCATTTCATATTTCTATGTAGGCTACAACCGAGGCTTACGAAAATTGGTTATTTTTCATATTTTTTACGATGTTTATTTATTTTTAATTTAAACCTGCAGTGTGTAGAATTTTGGGTTTTATTTCCTAGCAGATTTTGTAGAAAGTAATTATAATATCCATAAGTCCTTGAAGGCCACTGTAGCTTCTGTTATTATTTCGTAAGGGTTGGGGTTACCCAGGGAGCGTTGCATTCTAGAACTTTGTAGAACTTTCTTGATGATGTCATATTACACACTGCACCTTTAAATGTATTTAAATAAACCACGGCAAAGGGCAGTGGTTCACAGTGAAAGCCAAGTGGTTTAAGCTCATAAATATATGTTTATTTCATGTCTCTATCTGCTTAACACGCTGAGAAATACAGAATTTAGTGAACACTGACATGCTGCTGTTTTTGAAACAATGCTTAAGTTTTTTTTAACCGATTTATGTCTTAAATGAAAACAGAAACATATTGTCTGTCTTTTCTGGTGGTGAAGTGAGAGCTCTTGTTCACAGGACAGAATTGACAGATGAAAAATAGTCAAATTCTTCTCTTGTGAGTCTCCTAAACCACAGAGAGACACTTCCAAACAGAGCTGGGGCGACTGTGGCTCAGCTGGTAGAGCAGGTCGGCCGATGATCAAAGGGTTGGAGGTTCGATCCCCGCCCTGCCACCTGTGTCACAGTTGTTGTGTCCTTGGGCAAGACACTTCACCCACCTTGCCTCGTGTGAATGTCGATAGTTAGCCTGCTGCTATCGGTGTATGAATGTGTGTGTGAATGGTAACGTGGGAAAGGAAAACAGGTCTCCCTTGCAAAAGAGTCTTCGGTCTCAATGGGATATACCTGTATAAATAAAGAAAAAAAGGAAAAGGGCTGTCAAGTTTTTAGGCCATAACACATTATATGGACTTAAAGCAGGAGATACATGGAGAAATAAGAGACCCTTTCTGAGGGGGGAAAAAAATCTAAAATTTGTTCAGCTATTATACACTAAATTAAACATTCTTATGGGTATTATAATAATTTTTTACCAAGTCTGTAATAAAAAAAAATACACAAAATTCTACACACTGCAGGTTTAACTGTAAATGCAACATAATAGATTTTTTAAAATGCAATAAAAAATGTAATAAATCGTGAGTAACTATGGAAATTCAGCAATTAATCACAATTAAATAAATGTATTGTTTGACAGCCCTATAGTCTAACGTATGTGTTTTTCTTTTCCCTAAACGAGGGGCCATTTTTCAACGCAGTGAAGCAATAAGACCAATATAGTGACATACAGGGCTTAGCAGCTCGTGTGTGTGTGTTTATCTCTGAGTGTGTGTGTGTGTGTGTGTGTGTGTGTGTGTGTTTATCTCTGAGTGTGTGTGTGAGTGTGTGTGTGTGTGTGTGTGTCTGTGATTGTGTGCGTGTGTCTATCTGTGATTGTGTCTGTATCTATGTGTGTGTTTTATCTCTGAGTGTGTATGTGTGTCTGTATCTATGTGTGTGTGTGTGTCTATCTGAGTCTGTGTGTGTGTGTGTGTCTGTATCTATGTGTGTGTGTGTATCTATGTGTGTGTGTGTGTGTGTGTGTGTATCTATGTGTGTGTGTGTATCTATGTGTGTGTGTGTGTGTGTGTGTATCTATGTGTGTGTGTGTATCTATGTGTGTGTGTGTGTGTGTGTGTGTGTGTGTGTATCTATGTGTGTGTGTGTGTGTGTGTGTGTGTGTGTGTATCTATGTGTGTGTGTGTATCTATGTGTGTGTGTGTGTGTGTGTGTGTGTGTGTGTGTGTGTGTGTGTGTGTGTGTGTATCTATCTATGTGTGTGTGTCTCAACTGAACTACAGCGAAGGGCTATTAGTCAACGCAGTGAAGCAATAGGACCAACATAGTGACATACAGGGCTTAGCAGCTAGTTCACAAGTTCACTTAATTTCCTCACTTCATCCATCTACTGTGTTCTCCTGAGACAATGACTTCACAATGCTGTCATGTAACTGCACACTCGCCCAATTCTTTCTTCTTTTTAACCTTTATTTCTACAGGTAAATCCCATTGAGACCGAAGACTCTTTTACAAGGGAGACCTGTTTTCCTTTCCTACGTTACCATTCACACACACATTCATACACCGATAGCAGCAGGCTAACTATCAACATTCACACGAGGCGAAGGTGGGTGAAGTGTCTTGCCCAAGGACACAACAACCATGACACAGGTGGCAGGGCGGGGATCGAACCTCCAACCCTTTGATCATCAGCCGACCCGCTCTACCAACTGAGCCACAGTCGCCCCATTTATTTACATTTTATACACAGCCTAGGCTCTGTAAACTGGCATTTTGCTAGCTACGGTAGGCCAATTTGTATCCATACCCATTGTTATCATACTTGTTTACAGAGCCTAGGCTGTGTATTAACACTGGATTTATTTTCAGCGCACACACAGTACGGATAAGTAGTGTATGTCCTGCGCCAGCCACATATGGATAAAACACAACGTTGCCCTTTTTGAACTTTTTAACCACTGGAAAATGAAGTATTGTTTTGCTGTTCATTGCAATAAGAATCACAAAGAATATCCCATCTGTAAAAAGGCTTGTTGTGAGCCTGTTTCTTCATTGCTCTGATGGGAAACATGTGGGTATGAAAATGTATTTTATTCTTACTTAGTTCAGAGTTTGATTTGGAAAATACCTTTTAACATTTTTTTTTAAGGATTATGTTTTGGCATTTGCAAGCTATATTAGACAGTACAAAGTTGAGAGAGAGAGAGAGAGAGAGAGAGAGAGAGAGAGAGAGAGAGAGAGAGAGAGAGAGAGAGAGAGAGAGAGAGAGAGAGAGAGAGAGAGAGAGAGAGAGAGAGAGAGAGAGAGAGAGAGAGAGAGAGAGAGAGAGAGAGAGAGAGAGAGA
>CM047514.1:4271538-4274038 GCA_026122265.1 Ammodytes dubius | reverse complement strand
TGTGTGTGTGTGTGTGTGTGTGTGTGTGTGTGTGTGTGTTTTGTGTGTGTGTGTGTGTGTGTGTGTGTGTGTGTGTGTGTGTGTGTGTGTGTGTGTGTGTGTGTGTGTGTGTGTGTGTGTGTGTGCGTGTGTGTGTGTGTGTGCGTGTGTGTGTGTGTGGTGTGTGTGTGTGTGTGTGTGTGTGCGTGTGTGTGTGTGTGTGTGTGTGGTGGTGTGTGTGTGTGTGTGTGTCGTGTGTGTGGTGTGTGGTGTGTGTGTGTGTGTGTGTGTGTGTGTGGCGTGTGTGTGTGTGCGTGTGTGTGTGTGTGTGTGATCTCAGAAGCCCCAAACTGCTCTAGCATGTGTCTTCGTTCGACAGTGTTCGTCCCAAAGGTCGCATTGGATTATTGCCGGATAAAATGGCCTTGGGCCGTCTTCACAAGTCATAACTCCGCGTCTGTGTGTGTGTGTGTGTGTGTGTGTGTGTGTGTGTGTGTGTGTGTGTGTGTGTGTGTGTGTGTGTGTGTGTGTGTGTGTGTGTGTGCGTGTGCGTGTATTTCTGCATCTGTGTGTGTGTGTGTGGATCGCTTAGCTGTGTGTGTGTGTGTGTGTGTGTGTGTGGATCGCTTAGCTGTGTGTGTGTGTGTGTGTGTGGATCGCTTAGCTGTGTGTGTGTGTGTGTGGATCGCTTAGCTGTGTGTGTGTGTGTGTGTTTTAGGGTTAGGTGAAGAAGGGGGGGGGGGGGGGGGGTAACAGGAAACCGGACCTAATCCATCATGATCAGTCTATTAAGCTCCAGACAGATTCAATTAAGGAGGAAAATAATGCCTGAGCAACGATAACAAACTGTTACTCATAGCACGGGGGACAATCCTGCTCTCGGACACTCGACCACCCCCCACTTAACACACAGGCAAATATTTAAACATGAGAGAACACAAACTGAAGTGTGATCACTGGGTTTTCGTTACACATTTCATACTGTAAACCAATGCGGTAGGGTCGCTTACAATGTCGGTGGGGAAGCTACTTTGAAAGAAGAGCTATGCAAAGTACAGAAAAGCTACCCTAGGGAGAAATCTAGTTTGGTTAACTGAAGCTATTTCGAAAAAATTGTTCAAACTACTTTGTAAAATACAGTATGATCAAGTTGAAAATGTACGGTAAGTCACATGCCAGCAAAAAGTGCCTCAAAGTCTTTTGCAGAAACTCAAAAGTGCAGATTTATCAAGAAATTTCAAATTTTTTGGTCAATAAATCTGGATATTCTATTATCTGCGGCTTGTCAATATGGGGGTTCAATTACAAAAACAATTGTCACATTAAAATAAAAATTGATCCCTTTCATTTTATGGCCCCGAAAATGTCTCAGTTTCACTAGTTAAATACAAAAAAATGGCAAAAATAAACTTAGTTACCTACCTGAATCACTATGCAAATATGAATGTAGCAAGTTGCTGCAAAATTTAGTTAAAGACCTACTTCACCGGTCGAAATGTGAAGGTGTATTGAAATCTGAGATCCTATGTAGTATAAATGTGCAACATTTTCAGAAATCGGTTCATCCTAGCCTGAGAAAAGGCAGAAAGAGTGTTTAATGGTCTCACTGTCTAACTACCCTACATTTTACCATGCGTGACATCACACATGGTAAAATGTAGGGTTAGGATTAACAGGACAGCTGGGCCAAGGGAAGACTGAGGGAAGACTGAGGGAAGACAAACCTCATTCATCATATTATAATAGCGATTTTATAATGATAGAACGCCGGTTTCGTATGGGTGAAGTATTCCTTTAAGCGACTAGAGTCATTACATGGCGTCCACTTCTCCCAAACACTGGCCTTTCACGGTGAATGTGATTTCACGGATGGAAATGTAACGCGAGACTCCTCCACAGAAAACCACTGCTTCTCTCTGCGCTTGTTAAGGGTTGAAAATATCTTCATTCAAGATTCAAGACCAACTGAGACAGAATGTTAATGGCTTTCAAATTAACATTGCTTGGCCGTCCAAATACTTTTAAGTCTGTCCACGCAAGCCGGGCCCAGCTGTGTATGTGTGCGTGTGTGTGTGTGTGTGCGTGTGTGCGTGTTGTGTGTGTGTGTGTGTGTGTGTGTGTGTGTGTGTGTGTGTGTGTGTGTGTGTGTGTGGGTGTGTGTGTGTGGCGGTGTGAGTGTGCTGGAGTGTGGTGTGTGTGTGTGTGTGTGTGTGTGTGTGTGTGTGTGTAGGTGTGTGCGTGTGTGTGTGTGTGTGTGTGTGTGTGTTGAGCGTATACTTTTTAAGTCTGTCCACGCTTCCCCGGCCCAGCTGCGTCAATATGTAGGATTTGCCCAAAGGGAATATAAGTTACATTTCATACTGAAAGGCCCGTGGCAGAGACACAGACAGACAAGACCATACAGACAGAGTTCAAGCCTTAGAAATACAATGTGTAGAAGGGACACTTATTAATAATTAATAATAAGAATTAAATCATAATAATTTGCATATCACCATTAAAAACAATAGTTTACAAAGTG
>CM047514.1:4249038-4254038 GCA_026122265.1 Ammodytes dubius | reverse complement strand
CCCTAGCGCCAACTAGTGGTGTAAAAAAAAAACAACAAAAAAAAATCTATATACTCCAAATGGCCTGAAACGTGCTCCTAAATACTTTTTGGAAAAATTATTTTCTTAGGACTCAGCACTTTGAGAAATTTCCCAAAATTTTAGATAGGGGTCAATGGCAGCTATATGAAGGAAGTGAGCTAGAACTCCAAAACTTCGCACACATGTCTAGGGGGCCTGGGCACCTCCCACACCAAAGGCCAACCCTTTGCCCATTTCCCTCGCCGAGTCGCAACCCTAACCCTAACCATAACCCTAACCCAACCCCTAACCCTAACCCTAACCCTAACCCTAGCGCCAACTAGTGGTGTAAAAAAAAAACAACAAAAAAAAATCATATATACTCCAAATGGCCTGAAACGTGCTCCTAAATACTTTTTGGAAAAATTATTTTCTTAGGACTCAGCACTTTGAGAAAATTTCCCAAAATTTTAGATAGGGGTCAATGGCAGCTATATGAAGGAAGTGAGCTAGAACTCCAAAACTTCGCACACATGTCTAGGGGGCCTGGGGCACCTCCCACACCAAAGGCCAACCCTTTGCCCATTTCCCTCGCCGAGTCGCAACCCTAACCCTAACCCTAACCTAACCCTAACCCTCCCCCTAACCTAACCCTAACCCTACCTAGCGCCAACTAGTGGTGTAAAAAAAAACAACAACAAAAAAAATCATATATACTCCAAATGGCCTGAAACGTGCTCCTAAATACTTTTTGGAAAAATTATTTTCTTAGGACTCAGCACTTTGAGAAATGTTCCCAAAATTTTAGATAGGGGTCAATGGCAGCTATATGAAGGAAGTGAGCTAGAACTCCAAAACTTCGCACACAGTGTCTAGGGGGCCTGGGGCACCTCCCACACCAAAGGCCAACCCTTTGCCCATTTCCCTCGCCGAGTCGCAACCCTAACCACCCTAACCCTAACCCAACCCCTAAACCCTAACCCTAACCCTAACCCTAGCGCCAACTAGTGGTGTAAAAAAAAAACAACAAAAAAAAATCATATACTCAAATGGCCTGAAACGTGCTCCTAAATACTTTTTGGAAAAATTATTTTCTTAGGACTCAGCACTTTGAGAAATTTCCCAAAATTTTAGATAGGGGTCAATGGCAGCTATATGAAGGAAGTGAGCTAGAACTCCAAAACTTCGCACACATGTCTAGGGGGCCTGGGGCACCTCCCACACCAAAGGCCAACCCTTTGCCCATTTCCCTCGCCGAGTCGCAACCCTAACCCTAACCCTAAACCCTAACCAACCCTAAACCCTAAACCCTAACCCTAACCCATAGTGGTGTAAAAAAAAAACAACAAAAAAAAATCATATATACTCCAAATGGCCTGAAACGTGCTCCTAAATACTTTTTGGAAAAATTATTTTCTTAGGACTCAGCACTTTGAGAAATTTTCCCAAAATTTTAGATAGGGGTCAATGGCAGCTATATGAAGGAAGTGAGCTAGAACTCCAAAACTTCGCACACATGTCTAGGGGGCCTGGGGCACCTCCCACACCAAAGGCCAACCCTTTGCCCATTTCCCTCGCCGAGTCGCAACCCTAACCCTAACCCTAACCCAACCCTAACCCTAACCCAACCCTAACCCTAACCCTAACCCTAACCTACCCTAGCGCCAACTAGTGGTGTAAAAAAAAAACAACAAAAAAAAAATCATATATACTCCAAATGGCCTGAAACGTGCTCCTAAATACTTTTTGGAAAAATTATTTTCTTAGGACTCAGCACTTTGAGAAATTTCCAAAATTTTAGATAGGGGTCAATGGCAGCTATATGAAGGAAGTGAGCTAGAACTCCAAAACTTCGCACACATGTCTAGGGGGCCTGGGGCACCTCCCACACCAAAGGCCAACCCTTTGCCCATTTCCCTCGCCGAGTCGCAACCCTAACCTAACCCTAACCTAACCCTAACCCTAACACCTAACCCTAACCCACCTAACCCTAGCGCCAACTAGTGGTGTAAAAAAAAACAACAAAAAAAAAAATCATATATACTCCAAATGGCCTGAAACGTGCTCCTAAATACTTTTTGGAAAAATTATTTTCTTAGGACTCAGCACTTTGAGAAATTTTCCCAAAATTTTAGATAGGGGTCAATGGCAGCTATATGAAGGAAGTGAGCTAGAACTCCAAAACTTCGCACACATGTCTAGGGGGCCTGGGGCACCTCCCACACCAAAGGCCAACCCTTTGCCCATTTCCCTCGCCGAGTCGCAACCCTAACCCTAACCCTAACCCTAACCCTAACCCTAACCCAACCCTAACCCTAACCCTAACCTAACCCTAGCGCCAACTAGTGGTGTAAAAAAAAAACAACAAAAAAAAAATCATATATACTCCAAATGGCCTGAAACGTGCTCCTAAATACTTTTTGGAAAAATTATTTTCTTAGGACTCAGCACTTTGAGAAATGTTTCGCAAAATTTTAGATAGGGGTCAATGGCAGCTATATGAAGGAAGTGAGCTAGAACTCCAAAACTTCGCACACGTGTCTAGGGGGCCTGGGGCACCTCCCACACCAAAGGCCAACCCTTTGCCCATTTCCCTCGCCGAGTCGCAACCCTAACCCTAACCCTAACCCCCAACCCCTAACCCCTAACCCTAACCCTAACCCTAGCGCCAACTAGTGGTGTAAAAAAAAAAAACAACAAAAAAAAATCATATATACTCCAAATGGCCTGAAACGTGCTCCTAAATACTTTTTGGAAAAATTATTTTCTTAGGACTCAGCACTTTGAGAAATTTTCCCAAAATTTTAGATAGGGGTCAATGGCAGCTATATGAAGGAAGTGAACTAGAACTCCAAAACTTCGCACACATGTCTAGGGGGCCTGGGGCACCTCCCACACCAAAGGCCAACCCTTTGCCCATTTCCCTCGCCGAGTCGCAACCCTAACCCTAACCCTAACCCCTAACCCTAACCCTAACCCAACCCTAACCCTAACCCTAACTCTAACCCTAGCGCCAACTAGTGGTGTAAAAAAAAAACAACAACAAAAAAAAATCATATATACTCCAAATGGCCTGAAACGTGCTCCTAAATACTTTTTGGAAAAATTATTTTCTTAGGACTCAGCACTTTGAGAAATTTTCCCAAAATTTTAGATAAAGGTCAATGGCAGCTATATGAAGGAAGTGAGCTAGAACTCCAAAACTTCGCACACATGTCTAGGGGCCTGGGGCACCTCCCACACCAAAGGCCAACCCTTTGCCAATTTCCCTCGCCGAGTCGCAACCCTAACCCTAACCCTAACCCCTAACCCTAACCCTAACCCAACCCTAACCCTAACTCTAACCCTAACTCTAACCCTAGCGCCAACTAGTGGTGTAAAAAAAAAACAACAACAAAAAAAAATCATATATACTCCAAATGGCCTGAAACGTGCTCCTAAATACTTTTTGGAAAAATTATTTTCTTAGAACTCAGCACTTTGAGAAATGTTCGCAAAATTTTAGATAGGGGTCAATGGCAGCTATATGAAGGAAGTGAGCTAGAACTCCAAAACTTCGCACACGTGTCTAGGGGGCCTGGGGCACCTCCCACACCAAAGGCCAACCCTTTGCCCATTTCCCTCGCCGAGTCGCAACCCTAACCCTAACCCTAACCCCAACCCCTAACCCTACCCTAACCCTAGCGCCAACTAGTGGTGTAAAAAAAAACAACAACAAAAAAAATCATATCCAAATGGCCTGAAACGTGCTCCTAAATACTTTTTGGAAAAATTATTTTCTTAGGACTCAGCACTTTGAGAAATGTTCGCAAAATTTTAGATAGGGGTCAATGGCAGCTATATGAAGGAAGTGAGCTAGAACTCCAAAACTTCGCACACATGTCTAGGGGGCCTGGGGCACCTCCCACACCAAAGGCCAACCCTTTGCCCATTTCCCTCGCCGAGTCGCAACCCTAACCCTAACCCCAACCCTAACTCCTAACCCTAACCCTAACCAACCCTAACCCTAACCCTAACCCTAACCCTAGCGCCAACTGGTGGTGTAAAAAAAAAAAAACAACAAAAAAAAATCATATATACTCCAAATGGCCTGAAACGTGCTCCTAAATACTTTTTGGAAAATTGTTTTCTTAGGACTCAGCACTTTGAGAAATGTTCGCAAAATTTTAGATAGGGGTCAATGGCAGCTATATGAAGGAAGTGAGCTAGAACTCCAAAACTTTGCACACATGTCTAGGGGGCCTGGGGCACCTCCCACACCAAAGGCCAACCCTTTGACAATTTCCCTCGCCGAGTCGCAACCCTAACCCTAACCCTAACCCTAACCCAACCCTAACCCTAACCCTAACCCTAGCGCCAACTAGTGGTGTAAAATAAACAACAAAAAAAAATCATATATACTCCAAATGGCCTGAAACGTGCTCCTAAATACTTTTTGGAAAAATTATTTTCTTAGGACTCAGCACTTTGAGAAATGTTCGCAAAATTTTAGATAGGGGTCAATGGCAGCTATATGAAGGAAGTGAGCTAGAACTCCAAAACTTCGCACACATGTCTAGGGGGCCTGGGGCACCTCCCAGACCAAAGGCCAACCCTTTGCCCATTTCCCTCGCCGAGTCGCAACCCTAACCCTAACCCTAACCCTAACCTCCTAACCCTAACCCTAACCCAACCCTAACCTAACCCTAACCCCTAGCGCCAACTAGTGGTGTAAAAAAAAAACAACAACAAAAAAAATCATATATACTCCAAATGGCCTGAAACGTGCTCCTAATACTTTTTGGAAAAATTATTTTCTTAGGACTCAGCACTTTGAGAAATGTTCCAAAATTTTAGATAGGGTCAATGGCAGCTATATGAAGGAAGTGAGCTAGAACTCCAAACTTCGCACACTGTTAGGGGGCCTGGGGCACCTCCCACACCAAAGGCCAACCCTTTGCCCATTTCCCTCGCCGAGTCGCAACCCTAACCTAACCCTAAAACCCTAACCCTAACCCTAA
>CM047514.1:4241875-4248938 GCA_026122265.1 Ammodytes dubius | reverse complement strand
ACCCAAACCAACTTACCACCCTAAAACCCACGCAAATATTTAAAAAAAAAACAAAAAAAAAAAAATTCTATTTCCAAACCCAAAATCTCAAAACAAAAAACAATCCACAAAACCAAAATTTTTTAGGGGGAAGGGACGAAAAAAAACTCCAAAAACCCCCAAACCCCCCCCACACCAAACCCCCCCTCCCAACCAACCTTTAAAACCCCCAACCCTAACCTCCCTGGAAATTGTAAAAAAAATAAACAAAAAAAAAAATTTTCTTTCGAAAATCCCTAAAACTTTTTTGGAAAAATTTTTTTTAAAAAAAAAAAAAATTTTAAACCCCAAAAATTAAAACACAAAAAATTACAAACCCAAAAAAACCCCACAACCCACCCACACAAAAACCAACCCCTTTTTTTTCCCCGGGGCCCCCCCCCCTTAACCCTTAAACCCCCTTTAAACTAATGCCCCTTTGGGGAAAAAAAAAAAAAAAAAAAATTTTCCAAAACCGAAAATTTTTTCCCTTTTTTTTTATTTTTTTTAACGGAAATTTTCCCAAAAATTGAGGGGGGAAAAGATTTTTGAAGGAGGAGCTGCCCCTTCCCCACGTTCCCCCCCTCCCCACCAAAACAAACTTTGCCCCTTTCCCGGGGCAATAATCCCTTCCCTAACCCCTAACCCTAACCCTAACCCATCCCCAACCCTAACCTAACCTAACCCTTTTAACCTAGCCCAATAGTGGTGTAAAAAAAAAAAAACAACAAAAAAATCATATATTCAATGGCCCGAAACGTGCTCCCAAATATTTTGGGAAAATTTTTTTTTTGGATAGCATTTGAGAAATTTTTTCCAAAATTTTAGATAGGGGTTAAAGGAGCTATATGAAGGAAGTGAGCTAGAACTCCAAAACTTCGCACACATGTGCAGGGGGCCTGGGGCACCTCCCACACCAAAGGCCAACCTTTGCCCATTTCCCTGCAGGAGTGCAACCCTAACCCTAACCCTAACCTAACCCAACCCCAACCCTAACCAACCCCTAACCCTTTAACCCCCTAGCGCCAAATAGTGGTGTAAAAAAAAAAAAACAAAAAAAAAAAATCATATATACTCCAAATGGCCTGAAACGTGCTCCTAAATACTTTTTGGAAAATTATTTTCTTAGGACTCAGCACTTGAGAAATGTTCCAAAATTTTAGATAGGGGTCAATGGCAGCTATATGAAGGAAGTGAGCTAGAACTCCAAAACTTCGCACACATGATCTAGGGGGCCTGGGGCACCTCCCACACCAAAGGCCAACCCTTTGCCATTTCCCTCGCCGAGTCGCAACCCTAACCCTAACCCTAACCCTAACCCTAACCCTAACCCTAACCCACCTAACCCTAAACCCTAGCGCCAACTAGTGGTGTAAAAAAAACAACAACAAAAAAAAAAATTCATATATACTCCAAATGGCCTGAAACGTGCTCCTAAATACTTTTTGGAAAAAATTTTTTTCTTAGGACTCAGCACTTTGAGAAAAGTTCCCAAAATTTTAGATAGGGGGCAATGCAGCTATATGACTGGAAGTCGCGGGTTTAGTGAGCTAGGAACTCCAAAAACTTTGCACCACATGTTAGGGGGGCCTGGGGAACCCTTCCACACCAAGGCCATCCCTTTTGCCCTTTCACTCGACGAGTCGCCAAACCCTAACCCTAACCCTAACCCTAACTCTAACCCGAACCCAACCCTAACCTAACCCTAACCTAACCCTAACCGAGAGCAATACTAGTGGTGTAAAAAAAATACAACAACAAAAAAAATCATATATAACTCCTTATGGCCTGAAACGTGCTCCTAAATAATTTTTGGAAAATTAATTTTATTAGGTCTCAGCACTTTGAGAAATGTTCGCAAAATTTTTGATAGGGGTCAATGGCAGATATATGAGGAATGTGAGCTAGAACTCCAAAAACTTTGCACACAATGTCTAGGGGGCCTGGAGCACTCCCACACATAAGGCCAACCCTTTGCCATTTCCCTACGCCGAGTCGCTAACCTAACCTAACCCCTAACCCGTACCCTAACCCTAACCACCTTACTCTAACCCTAGCGGCCAACTAGTGTGTGTAAAAAAAAAACAAACAAAAAAAAAATATATATACTCATATGGCCTGTAACTTGCTCCTAAATACTTTTTGGAAAAATTTATTTTCTGAGGACTCAGCACTTTGAGGATTGTTCCCATAAATTTTAGATAGGGGTCAATGGCAGTATATGAAGGAAAGTGAGCTAGAACTCCAAAATCTGCTGCACACCATGTCTAGGGGGCCTGGGGACTCCACACCAAAGGCCAACCCTTTGGCCATTTTCCCTCGCCGAGTCGCAACCCTTAACCATAACCTAACCCTAACCCTAACTTCCTTAACCCTGAACCCTAAACCAACCCTAACCCTAACCCTAAACCCTACCATAGCGCCAACTAGTGGTGGTAAAAAAAAAAAACAACAAAAAAAATTTATATATACTCCAAAAGTCCTGAAAAGTGCTCCTAAAATACTTTTTGGAAAATTATTTTCTTAGGACTCAAGCGACTTTGAGAATATGTTCGCAAAATTTTAGATAGGGTGGTTCAATGGCAGCTATATGAAGGAAGTGAGCTAGAACTCCAAAACTTTGCACACTTGTTAGGGGCCTTGGGGCACCCTCCACACCATAAGGAACCTTTGCCCATTTTCCTCGCCGTAGTCGCAACCCTAACCCTAACACCTACCCTAACTCCTACCCATAACCCTAACCCCAACCCTAACCCTAACCCTAACCCTAACCATTAGCGCCAACTAGTGGTGTAAACAAAAAACAACAACAACAAAAAATCATTTATACTCCAAATGGCCTGAAACGTGCTCCTAAAATACTTTTTGGAAAATTATTTTCTTAGGTCTTCAGACACTTTGAGAAGATGTTCGCAAATTTTACGATAGGGGGTCAATGGCAGCTATATGAGGAAGTGAGCTAGAACTCCAAAACTTTGCACACATGTCTAGGGCGGCCTGGGCACCTGCACACAAAGGCCAAACCCTTTGCCCATTTCCCTCGCCGTAGTCGCAACCCGAACCCTAACCCTTACCCCTAACCCTAACCCTAACCCTAACCCTAGCGCAACTAGTGGTGTAAAAAAAACAACAAACAACAAAAAATCATATACCACTCCAAATGGCCTGAAACGTGATCTAAATACCTTTTGGATAAAAATTATTTTCTTAGGAATCTGCACTTTGAGAAATGTTCGCAAAATTTTAGATAGGGGTCAATGGCAGCTATATGAAGAAGTGAGCCTAGAAACTCAAAAAAAAAAAAAAAAAAAAAAAAAAAAAAAAAAAACTTTTGCACACTTGTTCTAGGGGGCCTGGGGCACATCCCACAACAAAGGCAACCTTTGCCCATTTCCTCGCCGAGTCGCAAACCACTAACCTAAACCCTTGAACCCTAACCCTAACCTAGCGCCAATAGTGGTGTAAAAAAAAAAACAAAAAAAATCATATATACTCCAAATGCCTGAAACGTGCTCCTAATACTTTTTGGAAAAATTATTTTCTTAGGATCTCTGCACTGAGAAATTTCCCATAAATTTTAGATAGGGGTCAATGCCAGCTATTTGAAGGTAGGGTGAGCTAGAACTCCAAACTTCGCCACATGTCTAGTGGGCCTGGGGCACCATCCCACACCAAAGGCAACTCCTTTCGCCCATTTCCTTGCCCCGGAGTCCGCAACCACACTATCCTAACCATCATACCCTAACTCCCTAACCCTAACCCTAACCAAACCTAACCTAAACCCCTATCCCTACCCTTAACCATAGCGCCAAACTAGTGGTGTAAAAAAAAAAACAACAACAAAAAAAAATTATATATACTCAAATGTTCCTTTGAAACGTGCTGCTCCTAAATACTTTTTGGAAAAGTTTTTCTTAGGAACTCAGCACTTTGAGAAATTTTCGCAAAATTTTAGTTAGGGGTCAATGCAGCTATATGATTGGAAGTGAAGCTAGAAATCCAAAAACTTTTGCACAATGTCATAGGGGCTGGGGGGCAACTCACACAACAAAGGCCAACCCTTTGCCCATTTCATCGCCGAGTGTGTCGTGCAACCTAACCCTAACCCTAAACCTAACTCCATAACCCTAACCCTAACCCAAACCTAACCCTTAACCCGAACCCTCTAAACCTAGCGCCAATAGTGGTGTAAAAAAAAAACACAACAACAAAAAATCATTTTATACTCCAAATGGCCTGAATCGTGCTCTAAATACTTTTGTAAAATTATTTTCTTAGGAATCAGCCTTGAAAATTTTTTCCCCCAAAATTTTTAAAGGGCAATGGGACTATATAAGGAATGACTAAACTCCAAAACTTGCACACATGTCTAGGGGGGGGGGCCCCCCCACACCAAAGGCCAACCCTTTTTCCCATTTCCCTCGCCGAGCGCAACCCCAACCCTAACCCTAACCCCCAACCCCCAACCCAACCCCAACCCAACCCTAACCCTCGCCAATAGTGGGGTAAAAAAAAACAAAAAAAAAATCATTATACTCCAAATCCTAAAGTCCCTAAATACTTTTTGGAAAAATTTTTTTCTTAGACTCACACTTGAGAAATTTTCCCAAAATTTTTTGATGGGGGCAATGGAGTAAAGAAGGAAGTATAAAACCCAAAAAATTCGCACACTGTCTAGGGGGGCCCGGGGGCCCCCCCCACCAAACCCAACCCCTTTTCCCATTTCCCTCCCGATCCAACCCCAACCCTAACCCTAAAACCCCAACCCCAAAACCAAAACCCAACCCCAACCCTAAACCCAACCCTAACCCCCCACCAAATATGGTGTAAAAAAAAAAAAAACAACAAAAAAAAAAATCTATATACCCAAAAGGCCCAACTCCCTAAATACTTTTTAAAAAATTTTTTTCTTAGACCACCTTTTAAAATTTTCCAAAATTTTAAGGGGGGCAAGGCAGCTATATAAGGAATTTCTAAACCCAAAACTTTTCCACTTCTAGGGGGGCCCGGGGGACCTCCCCCCACCAAAGCCAACCCTTTGCCATTTTTTCCCTCGCCCGATCGCAACCCTAACCCTAACCCCCCCAACCCCCAACCCCAACCCTAGCGCCAACTAGTGGGAAAAAAAAAAACAAAAAAAAAAAATCATATATACTCCAAAAGGGCCGAACGTGCTCCTAAAATTTTGGGGGTTATTTTTTTAGATCAACTTTTAAAATTCCAAAAATTTTTGATAGGGGGCAATGGCAGCTATAAAGGAAGTGACAGCTCCAAAACTTGCACACATTCTAGGGGCCTGGGGCACCCCCCACACCAAAGGGAACCCTTTGCCCATTCCCTCGCCCATCGCAACCCTAACCCAACCCTAACTCCTAACCCAAAACCCTAACCCCAACCCTAACCCTAACCCAAAAACCAAAACCCCACGCCAACTTGTTAAAAAAAAAAAACAAAAAAAAAATCAATTTTACTCCAATGGCCCGAAAAAGTGCTCCTAAAACTTTTTTTAAAAAAATTTTTTCTTAGGACTCAGCACTTTAAAAGTTCCAAAATTTTAGATAGGTCAAGGGGCCCAATAAAAGTGACTAAACCCAAAACTTTGCAACAAATTTTGGGGGGCCCGGGCACCTCCCACACCAAAGGGCCCAACCCCTTTTCCCCCTTTCCCTCGCCGAGTGCAACCCTAAAAACCCCAACCCTTAAACCCCAACCCCTAACCCTAAAACCCTAACCCTAAAAATATTGTAAAAAAAAAAAACAACAAAAAAAAAATCATATATACTCCCAAAAGGCCTGAAAGTGTCCAAATCTTTTTGGGAAAAAAATTTTTTTTTTAGGGCTCGCACTTTGAGAAATTTCCCAAAATTTAGATAGGGGGCAATGGGAGCATATAAAAGTGAGCTAAACTCCCAAAAATTCCAACATGTCAGGGGGCTGGGCACTCCCCCACCAAAAAAAGGGCCAAACCCCTTTGCCCATTTCCCTCGCCCGATCGCAATAACCCTAACCCTAACCCCAACCCTAAAACCCCAACCCCAAACCCCCCAAAACCCTTAACCTAACCCTAGCGCCAAAGTGGGGGTAAAAAAAAAAAAACAAAAAAAAAAATCTATATACTCCAAAAGCCTAAACGTGCTCCTAAATCTTTTGGAAAAATTTTTTCTTAGGACTCAGCCTTTAGAAATTTTCCCCCAAAAATTTTTAAAAGGGGGGCCATCACATATAAAAAATGGGGCTAGAACTCCAAAACTTTTGCAACAATGTCTAGGGGGTGGGGGACCCCACACCAAAGGCCCAACCCTTTTCCCATTTCCCTCGCCGGGCGCAACCCTAAACCCAACCCTTACCCCTAAAACCCCCCAACCCCAAAAAACCCACGCCAACTAGTTGGGGAAAAAAAAAAACATTTTTTTTTTTTTTTTTTTTTTTTTTTTTTTTTTTTTTTTTTTTTTTTTTTTTTTTTTTTTTTTTTTTTTTTTTTTTTTTTTTTTTTTTTTTTTTTTTTTTTTTTTTTTTTTTTTTTTTTTTTTTTTTTTTTTTTTTTTTTTTTTTTTTTTTTTTTTTTTTTTTTTTTTTTTTTTTTTTTTTTTTTTTTTTTTTTTTTTTTTTTTTTTTTTTTTTTTTTTTTTTTTTTTTTTTTTTTTTTTTTTTTTTTTTTTTTTTTTTTTTTTTTTTTTTTTTTTTTTTTTTTTTTTTTTTTTTTTTTTTTTTTTTTTTTTTTTTTTTTTTTTTTTTTTTTTTTTTTTTTTTTTTTTTTTTTTTTTTTTTTTTTTTTTTTTTTTTTTTTTTTTTTTTTTTTTTTTTTTTTTTTTTTTTTTTTTTTTTTTTTTTTTTTTTTTTTTTTTTTTTTTTTTTTTTTTTTTTTTTTTTTTTTTTTTTTTTTTTTTTTTTTTTTTTTTTTTTTTTTTTTTTTTTTTTTTTTTTTTTTTTTTTTTTTTTTTTTTTTTTAAAAAAAAAAAAAAAAAAAAAAAAAAAAAAAAAAAAAAAAAAAAAAAAAAAAAAAAAAAAAAAAAAAAAAAAAAAAAAAAAAAAAAAAAAAAAAAAA
>CM047514.1:4219375-4226875 GCA_026122265.1 Ammodytes dubius | reverse complement strand
CATGCCGAGCCATTTCAATCAGAACCCAGACTTAGGTTCGCTCATTACACAGTTAGCTGAAAAGCTGGGTGAGTCAATTACAGCTCAGCTACAGGCTGATAGGAGCACAAACAGCACGGGTATTCCTCTGCCAACAGAGACAACACTGCCTAATGTCAGTGTAGTGCTGCAATCAGCCGCCAAGGAGCCTCCCTTATTCAGGGGCGACGGCTCAGATAAATTTACAGTTCACGAGTGGGAAAATCTCATGACCCTGTATTTAAAGAGACGTGCCATCCCAGTTCACGAGCAATCACAAGAGATTCTGGCAAAGCTTATGGGCAAAGCAGGAGATGTGGTGAGAGTAAAGCTGCGTAACACATCTATCAATCACGCTACAAATCCACATGTGATTTTTGATACTCTGAAACAACATTTCAGTGAACTGTCATACTCAAGCATGCCCCTGTCAGATTTCTATAACACGCTGCCCACACCAGGTGAAGATGCTATGGAGTACTGGGTTAGGCTAAATAAAACGGTGGATGTAGCTAACGAGTGCTTGAAAAGGCAGGGTCGTAGCATTGATGACCCGGGCCATGAGGTCAGCATGATGTTTATCAAACACTGCCCGGACCAGTCTCTCTACAGTGTTTTCAAGTTCAAGTCTGCTGACAAATGGTCGGCCTGTGAAATTCAAGATAGGCTCGATGAGCACATGCAGGATAAGAAATCAAGATCTGCAGCTGCAAGACCACTAAAGCCAAGTGTTGTAGAGCACGGAGCTCATTCGTGCCACGTACCTATGCTTGAAGAGGCACCTCTCTTGAACACTGCTGCTCCACCGAGACAGCCTCCAGCCCCTTTGACCACTGCTGGTGTCGACAATGATTGCATGAAGAGTTTGGTAAACCTGTTGGACCGGCTGGTCACAGTGCATACCCAAGTGCCTTCCAACCCCGGCACCCAAGCTGCCATGCCAAGCTCTTTCCAGAGAGTGTGCAGGGTCTGTGGGGCTCCTAATCATTCCACTTTGTCACACTGTAAGCAGGAGAACCTGTGTTTACAGTGCTTGTGTCCCGGTCACTGGAAGAGGGACTGTCCTCAACGGACGAACCAGCACCGCTTTCAGCACAATGGCCGTGCTGGTAACCACAACCAGCAGCCTAACCAGCGCCGCTCTCAGCCTGATGATAGCGCTGGTGGCCAGTCTCAGCAGTTAAACTGTTAAACCCACACCTTGAGGGGCCCGGTGTGGGTAACGTAAATGGAACCCCTTCTGAAACCTGTGACCTAGCTCAGTTATATGAAGAGAGCTGTGCCAATGCACCTAAGGGTACAAAAATAGCCATTCAAGCTACCCAGAGAATCAAAGCTTTCGGAGAGCTGTTCTATGCTCCAGTCCTCGTCAACCACAGTGTGCAGCTTAAAGGCATGTGGGACTCTGGCTCTATGGTATGTAGCATCAGTGAGGAAGCAGTAGAGAAGCTCAGATGTGCTGATGTTTTGCCAGAGAAGCAGTACCCCGAAGAGAACATTGTCTTGATTGGTTGTGGTGGTCTGCAGACCCAGCCTGAGGGCTTTTATGACTTGGAGATGCAGCTGTATGGCGTTCCATGTATTGTATCCACTTTGGTTGTGTCTGGCCAGCAGGATGATCTTATATTGGGCTCGAATATCATCAAATATGTCACTCATGTCCTGAAGGGTGGTGGCGAGTACTGGGATCTTGCTTCTTTTCATGACAATCAATCTGACCCCGAGATCGGTCACTTCTTGTCCATGTTCACAAATGTTGAGCGCTGGAAGGGGAGCGCAGTCCCTGAAAAGATAGGAACGGTTAAGCTCACCCAGGCTGTGACCCTCCTACCCAGGCATGAACACTTGGTCTGGGGCAGACTCCCTGCCAAGTCGCCTATGTCACCTGGCAGTACTGTTGTCGTGGAGCAGACCAACTCAAAAGCCATGCCACGAGGTGTCCTAGTGGGTCGTCTTGTCACACCTCTCTGGGGTGATAGATGGGTGCCAATGACTGTTGTGAACCCATCTGACAAAGCGATTACACTGAAGAGGAATTGCAAATTGGCTGATGTGTTCCCGTGCTTAGCAGTAGAGGATCTTGACGTTTTCCAGGGCTCACAGGCAGCGTCGGAGAAAGAGCAACCCGACACTGAGAAACGACAGCATGACGCTTCTTCCAGTGCTAGTCTTTCATCCCAGGCCGGCAAAAGTCTGTCAGAGTTGGGTCTAAGCGACGTCGATGTAGCCTCATGTCAGGTTAGCGAAGCTTGTAGGTCCCAGCTCAAGCAACTGATAACTGACTATCAAGACATCTTCTCCAAGCACTCGCTTGACTGCGGTGAGGTCAAGGGTTACGCACACCGCATCCGTCTCACTGACGATCGCCCGTTTCGCCTACCATACAGGAGGGTCCCTCCAGCCCACTATCAGAAGTTGAGGCAGGCTCTCACTGATATGGAGGAAAAGGGAATCATCAGAAAGTCCACAAGTGAATATGCGTCTCCTTTGGTGATGGTGTGGAAAAAGGATGGTGGGTTGCGGGTTTGCAATGACTTCAGGTGGTTGAATGTCAGAACCATAAAGGATGCACATCCCCTGCCTCACCAGTCAGACTGTCTCGCTGCCCTTGGTGGCAACTGCTTCTTTAGCACGATGGACCTCACCTCTGGCTTCTTCAACATTCCAATGCATGAAGACGACAAGAAGTACACAGCTTTCACGACTCCTCTCGGGCTGCATGAATACAACCGCATGCCACAAGGTCTGTGTAATAGCCCTGCTTCCTTCATGAGGGTGATGACTGGTATCTTTGGGGACATGAACTTCACAAAGCTTCTGTGTTATCTCGATGACCTTCTTGTCTTTGCCCCAACGGAGGAAGAGGCTCTGTCCAGACTCGAAGCAGTGTTTCAGAGGTTGCGGGCGAACAACCTGAAACTGGCTCCTAAAAAGTGCCACCTCCTGCAGAAGCAAGTCAGGTTTCTTGGCCATATCATCAACGGTGGGGGTGTGTCCGTCGATCCTGCCAAGGTGGAAGTAATCAACAGCATGCAGGTACAAGACCTCATGGAAGCAGATGGATGCACGCCTTCTGTTCGGAGACTCAGATCATTCCTCGGCATGGTGTTCTACTATCAACACTTTATCCCCAACCTGTCTTCTACTGCAAAGCCGTTGTTCGCACTTACAGCTGGTCAGAAGAGGCGAGGGAAGTCAGCCAAGGGTAGAAAGCCCCAATCTGCCTACCGTAAGCTCTGTGCGGCGGATTGGACAGAGGAATGTGCGAGCGCTTTTGAGCACATGAAGGCCAGGCTGTTGGACTGCGTCATGCTGGCTCATCCGGACTTCGATGAACCATTTATCTTGTCAACAGATGCGTCTTTGGATGGACTTGGTGCGGTGCTCTCCCAAGTGCCCCGAGGAGAATCCAAGGCCAGGCCTATTGCCTTTGCGAGCAAGACCCTCAGCGCATCACAGCGGAAATATCCAGCTCACAGGCTGGAGTTCATGGCCCTGAAGTGGAGTGTGTGTGAAAAGTTCAGTCACTGGCTGAAGGGTCATAGCTTCACCATTTGGACTGATAATAATCCACTTACTTACCTTCTAACGAAGCCGAAGCTGGACGCATGTGAGATTCGCTGGGTGTCTAAGCTGGCGTCGTACACCTTTGATCTCAAACACTTACCTGGGAAGAAAAATGTGGTGGCAGATGCCTTGAGTCGCGATCCCTTTGCGAGAACCATTGGCCAGAGGCTGCTTAAGGAACCATATTCCACTCTGACCCAGGAAGCCGATGAGGTGGAAGAGGATTCTGTGCAGGATGTTTTCAGGCTCAGCTGCCAGTCTCAAACCCTCAGACTGGAAAACCATCCACTACCCAGGACGGGGTATGACACAGCCGAGATCAGAGCTCTTTGTCAGGCCCACTGTGCCTGGAATGACACAGCAGAGTCCAGGGCACTCTACTTAACACAAAAAGTCCAACATCTTTCGAGTGGTCAGGATGCACTGCCCATGTTCTCTGCCCAGGAGCTACAGCTGGCTCAAGAGCAAGATCCGGTCATCTCCAAGGTGTTGCCCTTTGTTTCTGCCAGGAGACGACCGTCTAGGCGAGAAAGGCATGGTGCTGACTCAAAGGTCCTCAGATTGTTGAAGCAATGGGACAGGCTGGAAGTCCATGATGGAGTTCTGTATCGGGTCTCAAGAGATCCTGTTTCCAAGCAGCGACGATCCCAATATGTATTGCCTCAGAGTCTAAAGGGCAAAGCATTGTCCGGCATACATGATCTGGCAGGTCATCAGGGCCAGGACCGTACTCTTTCGCTTGCAAGACAGCGTTTCTATTGGCCTGATATGGAAAAGGATGTGAGGGCACATGTAAAATGCTGTCAGAGATGTGTGTTTGGGAAGTCACCGGAACCAGCTGCTCGCGCTCCTCTGGAAAGCATCAAGAGCTCAGCTCCAATGGAGTTAGTGTGCATGGATTTCTGGACTGCCGAAGACAGCAAGCAGCGGTCTGTTGATGTTTTGGTGGTCACCGACCACTACACCAAACTCGCTCATGCCTTCCCTTGTGCCAATCAAACGGCAAAGCAAGTCGCAAGGAAGCTTTGGGATAATGTGTTCTGTGTTTATGGTTTCCCGGCGAGGATACATTCCGACCAAGGCGCCAATTTCGAGAGCAACCTGATTGCGGAGCTCCTCCGTTTGGCTGGTGTTGCAAAATCCCACACGACAGCTTACCATCCGATGGGCAATGGGGGAACCGAGCGATTCAACCGCACCTTAGGCAACATGCTCCGCGCCCTTCCCCTAAAGGAAAAACAGCAATGGCCACAACAAGTCCAGACCCTCACGTTTGCTTACAACGCCACCGTCCACGAGACGACGGGTTACGCTCCATTCTTCCTCATGTTTGGGCGTGTCCCTAGACTGCCGGTGGACGTCATGTTCAGGCGGGTTCTGGACGACCCTGAAGTTGCTGACTACGACACATATGCAAAATCCCTGCTTTCTTGCCTGAAAGGCGCTATGGAGATCGCTCAGAAACATACTTCCTCTGAGCAGCAGCACCAGACCCGACAATACAACAAACGAGCCAAGGGCACCTTCCTGTCAGTGGGAGATCGTGTGTTGGTATCGAATAAAGGGGAACGAGGAAAGAGGAAGTTAGCTGACAAATGGGAAGATGGAGTGTACACAGTGGTTGGAGTGAATCCAAGTATCCATGTCTACAAAATACAGGATGCTGTGGGACACACAAGAGTTGTGCACAGGAATCTCTTACTGGAAGTGAACTTCTTGCCTCTCCCTGGATTGGACCAAGCCGAGTCTGCTGATGCAACTGATCAGTCGTGGGCTGAAGAGGAGTCTGATGAGGAAGATCGCGTCTCTGATGATGATGAAATGGCTTCAGTGTCTGGAGAATTGACTCAGGGTGAAAATGCCCAGGACGTGTCAGATTCCAGAGATGAAGAGGAGCTCTCAATCTCATCACTTGACGACTCACCTGAGTCAGAGTTGGCTGTTGCAGAAGGGCATGCTCAGCCTAGTCCAGCACTCAGTCCTGCTGCTGTTGTCAGTGACTGTTCATCCATCTCAGTCGCTCCGCACAGAGACACACCGCCAGCTCAGCATGCTGACACCTCAGGTCGCACTGACTCTCATGCACACGCTGAGGATGATGGCACTGTCAGAACACGTGCTGGAAGATTGGTGAAATCAGTGAACAGGCTGATAGAATCTATGGTTCAGAAACCATTGTTTGAAAGGTCCAAGTTTTTTATTGACAGCCGTTCCCAGCTGTTTTAAAAGTTGGCCGGTATTAAGTGTTGAAAGTGCTCATGTGATACATTTTCAAAAGGAGCCAACTATGAGGTTTTATACACCTGCAAATGTCTATGGACTAAGTATTTTAGGCCAAATGCTGTGTGACGTACGAGGCGTCACATCAAACTAAGGGGAATCTAGAGATTTGATCAACCTCTTTCTTTCCTGAACCTTGTATTAAGGTAACTTTCAAGTTGACTATGTGGACTAGGTCCATTGTTCATTTGTGCCAGGGTGTGTCAGCGATAGACTTTTTGTATGCCTGAGAAGACATCCTTAAATCAGGATGTTGGTGAATTTCAGGAGGGGTGTATGTAACCAGGGTGAAACAGCGTTTTTTAGTTGTGTTGAAATGTCACCAATGCTGATTTAAATGTACCAGTATGTGTTTAGGTACATTTGGTAACCTGTTCCTGTTCCTTTGTTGATGTGTTTTTGTACCTGTACTGTAGCTTTAAGAAAGTCCGTGTCTTTTGACGTGTGTGCAGCGCCAAAGCTCAGAATGCTTTTTACTGTCTGAGCGGAGGTATGTTGTTGTGTTTCTCGTCATATTTTAGCATATAGGTCGTTTTGTGTACAACGAAAATGTTTAATATGTAACTTAGTGTGTTGTGAATTAAGTGTGTGAACATGCTACAGCGCTGTTTTGTTAGCTAGCACTTAGTAAATGCACTTTTTGAGAGTTTTTGTTGTGTACATGTGCGTCCGGGTATTACAGTGTTTCCCCGTGTGTTTGTTTGCTAGGAAGGAATGTGGTCCCGGCTACGACCGTTAAATGCATGTGACACGTTATTTTCTTTGGCTCATACAGGTATGAATGTTTTATCTTTATGTATTATCAATGCTGGTTATGTTTATGTTTGTGTATATGCAGTGTCTAGTATGTTATTTTATTTATTTCATATTATTTTATACATTGAGAGAATGCTTTTTACTGTCTGAGCGGAGGAAGGAATGTGGTCCCGGCTACGACCGTTAAATGCATGTGACACGTTATTTTCTTTTGGCTCATACAGATCCAAATAAATGTCAACAGCCAGACTCCATTGTGGTCAAGTCTCCCGTCTCCCATCCTTCCATCCATTCACACCCCCCCAGAACACAACGCAGACAATCACGCCGTTAACGGATGTGCACACTTATATAGGCTATATTAACTTAAGAACATTTGCACACCCGTTACATAGAGACAGAGTTGAAATGGGGCAGAGAGGGGAGTGACATGCAGAGAACGACCGCGGGCTGGAATCGAACCCGGGTCTGCTGCTGGCCGAGGCCCATGGGGGGGATGCCCTACCTACTGAGCTAAGGGCGCCCCCCCCCCATTGGTATCAATGTTTGAATCGGATTTTTGTTAAGAGGTTGGATAGAGGCATTTAAAAAGGTTCTTTCATTTTTGGAACATATTAGTGTCAAAAGTTTTTACTGAACAGATTTTGGATACAGCCTTTTTTCATTTTATAAATCAAAAAGTGCTATGTGCAGGTCTAAAAATCTATTTTTTTTAGAAGAAAATGTATCATAAATCAGTCAATTAACAACATATGAACAAATCCTTCTGTAATAACCTTCAGAATAGTGCTGAGAATGATTATGGAAAGTTTAGTTGATGTAAGTGCTTTAGAAGTTGAGATTTTTGCTTCGGAATATTACAGTAAAAAAAAACTAGTG
>CM047514.1:4211875-4214375 GCA_026122265.1 Ammodytes dubius | reverse complement strand
CACACTGACCTTATCTGTCTCCTCCCAGAGTTTCGTCTTTTGGCGTCATGCTGTTTGAAATGGCCTACTTCCTGGATGCTATGCTCCTCGTGTGTCTGCCGTGAGTACACACCACTACACACACCTCATTTTAACCCCATGTATATACTGCCTATACAGTTTTGAGACTACTTTTATTTGATTATTTTGTATTTATTTTATTGTGTTGTATTCTTATGATCAAAGGCTTTTTGGGGTGTGTTTTCATAAAAGCCTGTAAAGGTTTAAACTATGTACTTTTTATGTTTCATCACTATGTATTTTATTTTATTTTATTTTCCTATCATACTATGCACTGGCAGAGCTAGTATTTCTGTACTGTTATCTACGAGTAACAGCTACTTATGCACAGGGACTATCCATACCACTTTTCTTTAATCTAGGCTAGGGGTCACCAACCTTTTTGAACCTGAGGGCTACTTCATGGGTACTGAGTCATACGAAGGGCGCCCAGTTTGATACACTCTTCTGACATAACACATTTGCTCAGTTTGCCTTTAGTTATATATTATTATTAATGATTAATGATATTTATCTATGTGAAGACACTGATCATGTTAATGATTTCTCACAATAATGATCAACAATGACTTAAAAAAGGTGGGAAACAGATTATTATGCAATTTTTAGAACAGGCCTGCGGGCGCCTCATATGGTCCTTGCGGGCTACCTGGTGCCCGCGGGCACTGTGTTGGTGACCCCTGATCTAGGCTATGTATTGTGGGCTCATGTTTTTTGTATGGGTGGGATATGTATCTATATGTATCTAAATGTGTTGTGTTGTGTGTATCTATGTATGCTGGCTCCTGGAACACCTACATTTCCCTGCTGGGATGAATAAAGTATAACTTATCTTTTCTTATCTTATCTTATATTGTTCATATGTGAAATAAAACTAATTTTAAAGGTGCAGTGTGTAATATGACATCATCAAGAAAGTTATACAAAGTTATAGAATGCAACACTCCCTGGGTAACCCCAACCCTTTAGAATAATAACAGACGCTACAGTGGCCTTCAAGGACAAGAACAATTCTAAAGTTTAAACAATGCACCTGATGATGACATTCCAACTATGACACTTCCAAAATGGCGGTGACAAGGCCTTGGTCCAAAGTATGGAGAAATATGGACATATATGAGACCCTTTCTAAGGGAAAATAATAATAATTCTAAAAAGAAAATTCAGGTATTATGCACTAAATTAAACGTATTTATGGATATTATAATTATTTTCTACAAAATCTGCTAGGAAATAAAACCCAAAATTCTACACACTGCAGGTTTAACACTCAACTGCAACATCTATGATTTGTGTGGATACTGTAGCATTGATACTGTATCGTTCTCTAAAGGTTATTTCCAACTATGAACCAAAACAATCAAAACTCAGCTTTCTCACATTAAGATGTCTGGATGTAGCTTTTCAGCAGTGTCGTGGAGTAGTGAACTACAATGTATTTAAACTAGTTCTTCTCTTCTTTCCTATTATGTGTCTCTTCTAGCTGTCCCCCTGACTGGAAGGTTTTCACGCTTTGGGGCAAGATGGCGCGGGTGGGAGGCTTCCATAAGTTCCTGTATTACTGCATCATGTCCCTGGTCTGCTTCCTGCATCCCGTGTTAGTCTGGCACGCAGTCATACCAGGTAGGAATGAGCAACTAGGACAATACTTACACTGATACTTACTGGACTGTTACCCTTTTTATTTATACAGGTAAATCCCATTGAGACCGAAGACTCTTTTGCAAGGGAGACCTGTTTTCCTTTCCCACGTTACCATTCACACACACATTCATACACCGATAGCAGGCTAACTATCAACATTCATACAAGGCAAGGTGGGTGAAGTGTCTTGCCCAAGGACACAACAACCATGACACAGATGGCAGTGCGGGGATCAAACCTCCAACCCTTTGATCATCAGCCGACCCGCTCTACCACCTGAGACACAGTCGCCCCACCATGGGGTTAATGTCATAAAAAGCATTTTCAGACGAATGTATATTGACGTACAACACTGATATGTATTGTATTGTTACTGTTATCAGAAGCAGACAAACATTATTGACTTGTCACACAGAAGGAAAAGCAAAAGTGTAGATGTCTTTCTTAATTCTCACTATTTAAAGGGGTAGTGTAGTAATTCTGGAGAACTCTTGTTGTCAAAATCACTCTTAGTCAAAGTCAGTGAATACTTACACTGATATGTTCTGGACTGTGACTGCCATTATAAGCTCTTTCAGAAGCAGAAATGAGATTTAAAAATTGAAGAAAGAAGGGGGCGCTTGTGGTGTTGTGGTTAAAAATGTGTCTTTCGCTCACCAACTGGACTAAACATGAAACAATACATTAACACGGTGTAAAGGTGGAGTCAGTGATTCTGGAGATCGCTTGTTATGTTGTCAAAATAAAGTTTTGTCAAAATCAATGAATATCTCCTCAATATCTGCTGCTATTTGCC
>CM047514.1:4199375-4201875 GCA_026122265.1 Ammodytes dubius | reverse complement strand
AATGGAAATGCTCTTAATGACAAAAATGTTATTGTGAATTTGGTAGAAATGTTGTCAGTAGTTTATAGAATAAAACCAAAATGTTCATTCTACTCAAACATGTGCCTATAAATAGTAAAATGAGAGACACTGAACATTTGGACTGGTCATAAATCAGACAGTTAACAACATATGAACAAATCCTTCTGTAATAATCTTCAGAATAGTGTTAAGAATGATTATGGAAAGGTTAGTTGATGTAAGTGCTTTAGAAGTTGAGATTAGTGGTTCAGAGTATTGAAGAAAAACTAATGTTGAGATAAAGATTGTATAGGAGACAAGGTTTAGTCAAATAAACACCTTTATGTACATTTTGGACCTTTTATTTCTACTTCTATGAAAGAAGACATGTTATGGAAGAGGAATAGACAAAAATCTCAAAATTGACCAGTGCTTGGAAAATCCAGGTTATTGCCCAGAGTGTGTTTATGTAGCTGTCAGTCAGTGGTCACTTCCCAGCCAGACAGTGTTGCTGCCTGTCACACACACACACACACACACACACACACACACACACACACACACACACACACACACACACACACACACACAGTCTGTTTCCTGCTTTGTGTGGTGACTGGCTCTGCTAACATAAGCACTTTTTTTTCCTTCAACTTCAAGTTTTTCAGCTAAAAGAAAACGCAAATGTGTCACTTCCATTCTGATTTGTCTCATCTGCGTTTTGAAATGACGCCTAAAACATTTTTTTTTCAAGCACTGGTCAATTTTGAGATTTGTCTATTTATCTTCCATAACATGTCTTCTTTCATACTAGAATAAATCAAAGGTCCAGAATGTATATTGAGGTGTTTATTTGACTAAACCTTGTCTGTTTGCGTCTGTATATTTCTCCTACACAACCATCTTTAACGGACATTATCTCAACATACATTTTTTTCCTCAATACTCTGAACCACAAATCTCAACTTCTAAAGCACTTACATCAACTAAACTTTCCATAATCATTCTCAGCACTATTATCAAGGTTATTACAGAAGGATTTGTTCATATTTTGTTAATTGTCTGATTTATGATACATTTAGTTCAGAAAAATATGCAGAAAATACACTTTTAAGACCTGTAGTATTTTTGTTCATTCATAAAAAGGAAAAAAAGTTGTATCCAAAATCTAAGTAACCCTGTTTTTATCATGTGACCAAATAATGCGTCTCACCTAAATGGGTCTGTCTCAAATAATAATTTAGCCAGTAGCACTTTGGACTTAAAAAGCTAAATCTGGCTGTGTACCTGCATGTGGTGTTAGAGAATCCAATCTAAGCAAGACAGAGCAAATGCTGTTACACTTTTTATGTCAGGATGAATGTCAGTGTAGATATCACTTTTAAACACTAGGTGGCGCCATTGTAGCACTAACCTCCTCACTGTGGCTGAGTTGATAATAAGATAGATGTTTGGGCATTTTTAATGAGACATTTCATTTCCATTTATACTGTTATTGTTAACAAAGGAACAAAAATATCAGTATCTGTAATATGTATATTTTATTAGCCTTTATTACATGGCACTTTGAGAATCCTATGTAAATCACGGCATTCTACAGGTCTGTTATTTCCAGCAAGGCAGACCGCTGTCAAGGGTATAATGACCGTTGCTAAGGACCTACGTCATAGTTTTGATAGATAGACGTCCACAAACATGGCTGCTACTCGTTCAGAAAACAATGGAATACTTTTTCAACATGACTTGTTGTTGTATAATACAATGCCCACTTTAGGGTCTCAATTCTGAGTAATTACAATAACTCTGTCTGCACATCTGCACGAGGTAAGCCTACGGTGATCGTGCATGGATTTGTTTTCTTGAGCTCAAGAAGCACCAAGAAATGTTTCAGTTGTTGATTCTACTGCTGAGAAAAAACCTGGATGTATAGTGCAGCAGAAGGTATAAAATCCATGCGCCATCACAGAAGGCTTTACCTCATGTAGATAACACAGACAGTGTTGTTGTTATTACTCAGAATTCCTCATGGGGGGCCACAGAAGTTACGCACTATAGCTTGAAATGCACTAACTTACTTTTATGATTTTATGTGGCTACCTGTTGATCAAATTACAGCTGTTGACAGATCTTACGAGTTTATGAGTGTGGACTTCATGAGACAGCAGTCATGCAATATACAGCTACGGAAAAAAATAAGAGACCACTCCAAATGTTCAGTGTCTCTCGTTTTACTATTTACAGGCACATGTTTGAGTAGAATGAACATTTTGGTTTCATTCTTAAAACTACTGACAACATTTCTACCAAATTCACAATAAGGAATATTGTCATTAAAGAGCATTTCCCATTAAGTAATGTAGAGATGAAGATTGAAGAAAAATCCAGACTGGTCTCTTAATTGTTTCCGGAGCTGTAGCTTGAATGTTATGTTTGGTTTGTATATTGATGACAGTAAGTGGCTTTATGTTGATGACGCCTCCCTAACCCAAACCCAGACACA
>CM047514.1:4109375-4194375 GCA_026122265.1 Ammodytes dubius | reverse complement strand
CCATCAGCAAGATAATAGTGAGTTTAACATGCTAAAAACATGGTGAAAATGCATTTTTTTAAGACTCTACTATAGTATTTTTTGATTTATAAAATTTAAAAAAAGTACATGCTGTATCCAAAATATGTCCTGTAAAAATGTTGGACTCTAAAATGTTGTAAACATTTAAAATATTGGGGGCGCCCTTAGCTCAGTTGGTAGGGCGTCCCCCCCCCATGGGCCTCGGCCAGCAGCGGACCCGGGTTCGATTCCAGCCCGCGGTCGTTCTCTGCATGTCACTCCCCTCTCTGCCCCATTTCAACTATGTCTCTACACTATCAATAAAGCATAAAAATGCCAAAAAAAAATATCTTAAAAAAAAAAAAAAAAAAAATATTAAAAATATTAACAAGAAATAGCACACACACACACAGTCACACTTTTTTTCTGATGTTTATTTAGAAAAAACAATGTAAGAAAATACATATAAAAACGTCATATAAAGTCATATAAAAATAAATAACATACTTAGTCTCTTCGCTAAGCTTTTCCAGCTGCATACACAGACACATGGACATAATACAGTGAACGTTTAAAGCAGAAGTAAGCGATGTATATTTGTAAATATACGTGTTACATCCTTACAGCAACTTATACAGTGTGCACAGTTCATAGCAGGTTTCTCATATCAGTCAGTAAGCCTAGTAGTTGAAACTTTTCTGCTGTCACTCAACCCTTTATCCAATCAGGAGATAGAATGATAAAAAGGGGCGGGTCTATATGCTTTTTAATTGTACTTACAAATCTGACTTGAGGCTAGATAACTCATCCTGCGTTCCGAACCGCATACTCTTTCTTTTTTCTGTTCTACATACTACATCTGACGATAAAAATAATCTACTTAGGATGCAGTATGCATACTATTGGGACATACTTTTACTTATTTATTTCATCATAACATCGCGCCTTGATCTTGCCTCTTGCTTTTATATCCGTCGCATCCCCGTTTGTTTTCATATGGAGGCTTCGTCGATGTGACGTCACTTCACGTGCGCACTTGATTATGGGTCAGAATCGCCCAAATAAGATGCTGTTTTCAACACTAAAAATCTTGGCCCGGATGTAGTAGACATCTGGGTATTTCTAACCATACTAAATCTGGCCACAAGAATCAGGACATCCTAAATCTTTTCTACCATACTAAATAGTAGATAGTATGCGATTCGGAAAGCAGGGTCACTTGAAGGCTATAACTCAGTGCTCTACGACCACTATAAGTTTATTTTGTAATTTAGGGACGAGGGAGGGGGACTGCTAACCGATCCAACCCGCTTACTTCTGCTTTAAAGGTGTTTTAGAAGGTAAACTTAAAGCTTTTAAAGGTGAAAATATGTATTTACAACAGCTAGCCTCCAGGGCTTATATACTGTTCAACATCACGTCCGCCATTTACATAGAAAAAATAACATCCCCTTGCTGCTACAATATGCTGAAAAGAGTTTGATTTACAGTTCTAACAGCAGTTTAAGGGCAAGCGGTGAAGTCAATAGGAATGGTAGAGGTGTGGGGGGGGGGGTGGTAGGGGGGGGAGAGGGGTGTAGTGTTTTTGTGTTGTTGTTTAAACCGCTTTCAAAGTGGTGTCAGGTATCAGCGTCTACACACTGTGGTAGCTTTGTATCAGTCGTCATGGGGACGGTCTGAAGACACACACAGACAGACACACAGAGAGAGACACACACACACACACTCACAAACACACACACACACACAGGACAGTCTATTGGGAGTTAGACACACACACACACTCACTCACACACACACTCACTCACTCACTACTCACTCACTCACTCACTCACTCACTCACTACACACACACACACACACACACACACACACACACACACACACACACACACACACACACACACACACACACACACACTCACACACACAGGGACAGTCTATTGTGTGTTAGTAGCTGAGGAGGTTTTGCGGCTCCTCTGTCTGGCACGCTGGCGTTTCCCTCCTCTCCCTCTGCCTCTCCTCCTGCGCTTCAGACACAGCTTCACGTCACGACCCAGTTTATGAGATCTGAGAAACACACACACACACACACACACACACACACACACACACACACACACACAACACACACACACACACACACACACACACACATACACACATACACACACACACACACACACACACACACACACACACACACACCGAGACAAGTCAGTCTGCTGTCACTTTTAGATGCTCCTGTAAGAATCGAACAACTTGTTGATTTAAATAAGATTTCTCAGCTGGTCAAAGATGATGGACATACTCGCGGACTTGGGGACGTTTTCATTTCATTTTCATTTATTTATTACGGCTCACGGCCATAGCACATGGAGCACACAATTCAAATAAAATCATTACAAACAAACAATGGTGTACGGCAAGGACAAAACAGAAACAAAACAAAACAAAAACATTACTTAAACAATGGCAGGACATTTCTCAAAAAGGCTCCTGTTTTAACAATAACCCCTGTTTTTTCTGACCTTAAAAGCAAAATCAATTTTATCTGAGATGGAAAATAAACATAATATTTTGGCAGGTATTCAACATTATACACAAACATGTTTTTTTTTTTTTAAAGTTTCGTCCGTTCGTTAACATGAATAACGTGCGGAACTGGACTGCACTGGAAGGGCTATCTCCATCTCCGACTAATTTTAATTGCTAAATTCTGGCATGGCATGATGAAAGACCCAGAAATCTGCTCATCTAGGAGCTGAACTGGTTTGGCAACAAATAAGCCTCTGTTCACAGTTAATGTTAGGACGAGTTTGAACCTTTTAACTCATAATGACGCATGGCTGAAATATCCTGTCATCTGTTATGAAATAAGGACATTTGTAGCATTTGTTTTTTGACAAAGCTGTAGTTTATTAAAGCTTTGTAAACCCTTACTTTTTTACTAGGTTTTCTGGACAAAACTGCTTTGCATGTCCTCAGTGAATGTTTTAGTGTGAGTGTGATGTATAATGTTTTTTAAGATATTACAGAGAAATCAACCCCAATATAGCCTTAAATAGACCCTTAACAGAAGGGCCCTTATCATTAATCCACTGTAACTATATTTTTTTTCAAGAAGCGAAAGTAAGAATGTTGTTGCACTATTTGCGAGTTGTATTACTGTAGGTGTATGTCTACTAGGCCCTAAATCAAACACATTGGATCACTTTCTAAATCTATACCAAATATATTTTATTTCAAACCAATATTTCTTTGATTTCTGACACAGTTAAAGTCCCTAGTACTGATATTAGGAGATATATGGAGCCTATGTATTATTGGTTTGCTAATAGTTTAGTTTAAATGTTAAAGACACTCACCTATTCCAGCATTTGATCAGCTGTTTGCCGAGCGGAGCCTCTGGACTCAGACACACAGGCACTGAGTTCACCTTCATTGTCACTCTGAAAAACATAACACATGTAAGACAACACGTTAGGTGAAGGTTGTGTGTGTGTGTGTGTGTGTGTGTGTGTGTGTGTGTGTGTGTGTGTGTGTGTGTGTTGTGTGTGTGTGTGTGTGTGGTGTGTGTGTGTGTGTGTGTGTGTGTGTGTGTGTGTGTGTGTGTGTGTGTGTGTGTGTGTGTGTGTGTGTGTGTGTGTGTGTGTGTGTGTGTGGTGTGTTGTGTGTTTCTCTATGTGTTTTGTGAGCTGGTGGTTTTGTGGTGCTGTTTTCTGTAGTTGTCGTCTGTGACGCTGGCTGTTGTGTCCGGACACATTAATCTCGGTGCAGTGCTTTCTGACGCTGTTCCTGGACACAACACACTCCCACACACACACACGCACTGATCACCAACACACACACACACACACACCAGCAGACACACACACACACGAAACAGCACAACACACACACACACACACACACACAGACAGACACAACACAACAGACAGACAGACAGACACACACACACACACACACACACACACACACAGACACAACACAACGACAGACACTGACATGACACACACACACACACACAACACACACACAACACACACACACAGACACAGACTGGACACACACACACAACACACACACAACAACAACAAACACACACACACACACACACAACACACACACACACACACACAACACACACAACACACAACACACACACACACACAACACACAGTAACAGGATTACAGGTTAATTCAACAACAGTAGCTGCGAGTGCACATGCCCAGACATCTTTCTCCAAATGAAACAACAACCTCTCACCCATTTACAGAGAAATGAAACCAGCAGGTTAACTACATGTTCAGTAGTTTGCAGCTAGACCAACTACATTTTAATTTACATAGTTAATTCAAGTAGTTAATTTATTTTTTAGCTTTGTTTATGGCATGGTAAGGCAAGCTTTATTTCTATAGCACAATTCAGACACAAGGCCATTCAAAGTGCTTTACAGGGGGCATGACATACATCAAGATTAGACATTAGAAATTGCATTTACAGTAAGAGATAGTAAAAGCAGATCAAATACATCAAGACTCAAGATTGGACTTTAAACTCTTTAGACAGCGATGTGGAATGGCTGCAATAAAAATGACATGACTGACAATATACAGTAGTTATTTTCTATAAAGCCTAGTTAACTTAATTACTCTTTTCATAGTTTCAAAGAAATTTAAAAAATAATGGGGAATCTATCTGTATTCACAAAACCAAATAGAATGTATTTTGAGGAAAACTATTTGGGCCATTAAAAGTAAAGGAATGCATTGTTACAACTGTTACCATGGCTTCTGAAATGGAACACCGTTTTAGAAAAAAATCCAGATTTGTTAACAACTAAAATGTGACATCCCTCTTGCTATTGAGTCCTTGTCTAAAATCCAGTTGGGCCTGTTTTATTATGGAAAGGTTTAGATATTTTTTCCTAACAAATGTGCACTTTTTTAAGTTTCTGCAATGAACTCAGTGGCATGTTTTTTTGCTGGCATGTGACTTTTTTAATTATATTTTGTCATAATCATATCACAAATATTGTCAATTTGATGTTTTTTATGTAGTTTGAACTATAGGCTACTTCTATACTTGATGTATTTTAATCTTGATGTATTGCATGCCCCTGTAAAGCACTTTGAATGGCCTTGTGTCTGAATTGTGCTATAGAAATAAACTTGCCTTGCCTTGCCTTACTTTTTCTCAGTATCTTAAGTTAACCAAACTAGATTCCTCCCTATAGGGTAACTTTGCACTAGTTCAACTTATTCCAGTGTGAAGACATTGATAGACTGCAAACAATGCTTTCAAAATAGCTTCACACACACACTGCACATAGCTTAAAATAACACACAGATTTTATTTTATTTTATTTATTTTATGAATGATTTATTTCAAATATGCAACAACAATACAATATTAAAAATGCATCAACAGGAGTCAGCACTAGTGACTCCTGCACTGATAAGGCCGCCAAGCACTCTATAAAAATGCCACAACATATTTGAAAAGGGGTGGGAAGAAGTAAAAACTTGTTCAATCCCACACAGATAAGCAGATATAAGCATAAATAAGCATAAATATGCAGATATAAGCAGATACAAAGATGTATAAGCATAAATAAGCATAGATCAATGCATTAGTTGATTCTTACCTGTAAGCAGTGCGCAGCAGAAGCTCAAGAAGGCAAGTTGGCCGAGTGACTGAGGACACAGCTTCATAGTTAGACGATCTGCTTTGACACTAAAACCCCTGAACCACATGTTGCTGCTTTATACTCATGCCCCTCCCCCGCACACACACACACACACACACACACACACACACAGCCACACACACACACACACAGAGTCTCACACACACAGCCACACACACACACACTCACTCACTCAAAGCTGGGTTTTCCAATCCAGGAAATTCCCTATGGCACTTTCTCTCCTGAGAAATGTGCGCACAGGATTCAGGATATACACACACACACACACACACACACACAACACACACACACACACACACACACACACACACACACACACACACACACGCATACAGGGATCGGGGACACTGAGTTTGACACAAAAGACTTAACTTGACACTTGTAGGCCAGTGTAATTAATAGGTTTCCTTTTGTTTTTACAATGCAATTACCTTGAAACAATGGCGGCAGTTGGTTTGACACCCTTTCGCTTGGGAGGTCACTGCTCCCAAAGTGTAGGTCCGAATATTTCAGTAGTTACATGTATGCGACCGGCACAATAGTACCTACATTTTAATCTAAGTATTATCCATGTGGGGTTAGATTTGTGCAAGTGAGAGGGAGTTGAACAGTGTGATTTGGTCGATTTTTTCACAAATTCTACACTCTAACTGTTGGGGCCCCCCTGAACATTCCGTCCCATCCGCTCCCATTGTAAAATCTCATAATCTTAAATTCTACATGCATTCAAATAATAAGGCTGTATATTTTGAACACTTTTGAATTAGATTTGTTTGCCTGTTTGTTATTTGTAAACACTTTACCCAAGAGATGTGACAAACTAGGCTATTTTTTCTTTCATTATTATAAAATACACATAAATATCTATCTATTAGTAATGCCTATTGTTTGTGAGAAGCTTAGGAAGTAGCTAGAATTAACCTTCGCAAAAAAAACGGAGATGACACAGAAGTGTTTTCCGCGGTCTGAAGGCCATTGCCTCAACATGTTACTATGTCAGTGTGTTGGCACTGGGTCAACACACCATGTGATTTCTCCTAATTCCCTCTCTTCCCTCTCTTCCCTCTCTTCCCTCTCTTCCCTCTCTTCCCTCTCTTCCCTCTCTTCCCTCTCTTCCCTGCTTTTACCACAAGAGAGAAATGGACATGAGATTTTGATTTTAAAAAGCTGGTCTTTAAGCAATTTGAATTTTATTTGGAAAAAAATGCAATATGGCAGCATTTTTAACTATTATGCATATTTTGCATTTATCAATATTTTTTATAATCATATATATTTTTTTATATTTGGTTGTGCATATTATTATTATTATTTTTAACCTTTATTTATACAGGTAAATCCCATTGAGGCCGAAGACTCTTTTACAAGGGAGACTTGTTTTCCGCACGTTACCATTCACACACACATTCATACACCGATAGCAGCAGGCTAACTATCGACATTCACACGAGGCAAGGTGGGTGAAGTGTCTTGCCCAAGGACACAACAACCATGACACAGGTGGCAGGGCAGGGATCGAACCTCCAACCCTTTGATCATCAGCCGACCCGCTCGACCACCTGAGCCACAGTCGCCCCCAATTTTTAAAGCACATGGTCAGAAGAGTTGAACTAAATGCATGACGATGTTGTCCTTTTAGTCATTAGTTACATTTACACTGTTGCAGGCAATTAACAACATATGAGTTTACATTTACTAGTATGAAAGAAGACATGTTATGGATGCAAATAGACAACAATCTTGAAATGTATGTTTTTGCCTTCACTGTCTCAACCTAAAGATAATAGTCTTTATTTTTAATGTTTTATTTCCCTCCCCAGCTGGGTTCCAGTCAGAATGAGTGAGCATCAGAGCTACGTGAAGCTGAGCGATGACAAACTGATTCCAAGGTAAGTCCTGTTAGTTCACTGCACAGTTTGTGGCGACTGTGGCTCAGTTGGTAGAGCGGGTCGGCCGATGATCAAAGGGTTGGAGGTTCGATCCCCGCCCTGCCACCTGTGTCATAGTTGTTGTGTCCTTGGGCAAGACACTTCACCCACCTTGCCTCGTGTGAATGTCGATAGTTAGCCTGCTATGTGTGTGTGAATGGTAACGTGGGAAAGGAGAACAGGTCTCCCTTGCAAAAGAGTCTTCGGTCTCAATGGGATTTACCTGTAGAAATAAAGGTTAAGTTACACAATACAGTAAAGTCACAGAGATGATACATGTGGAGTCAGTGATTCTAGAGAACGCTTGTTGTCAAAATCACACTTTGTCAAAGTCAGTGAATCTCTCCTCATGATCCGCTACCTGTCTGTACTGTGTGTCGGCTGGGAAACAAATCCAGTGTTAATTCACAGCCTAGGCTCTGTAAACTGGCATGTATACGTTGCAAACTACGGTGGGCCCCCTGTGTTATGTAAGAGCCTAGGGTTTGTATTAACACTGGATTTTATTGCAGTGAACACACAGTACAGACAGGTAAGCGGATCATGAGGAGATATTCACTAATTTGACAAAAAGTGATTTTTCAAGACTCCATCTTGGGGTGCTCTGGTGGTGTAGTGGATAGAGCGTGTACCATATTGGCTCCGGCCTTCGTTGCAGTGGTCGCAGGTTTAAATCTGACCCGTGGACCTTTACTGCTTGTCATCCCCCCTCTCTCTCTCTCTCTCTCTCTCTCTCTCTCTCTCTCTCTCTCTCTCTCTCTCTCTCTCTCTCTCTCTCTCTCTCTCTCTCTCTCTCTGTCTCCCCATTTCAACTCTGTACTATCTAATAAAGCTTGAAAATGCCAAAAAATAATCTTAAAAAAACAAAAACAAATAAAACATTGCTTGCATTGTGTTATAGTTGTGAGTGCGAGTCTAATTTATTTGTGATCTTAGAGTCTTTATCTAATGTCTGTGACCTTGTGTTCTACCCGCCACATGTCCAAGTGTCCCTGGGCAAGACACTGAACCCCAAATTGCTCCCGATGGTTCAGAGAGCGCCTTGCATGGCAGCTACTACCATCGGTGTATGAGTGTGTGTATGAATGGGTGAATGTGGTAAGAAATGTAAAGCGCTTTGGGGCTGAGAAAATCGGCTAGAAAAGTGCTATATAAGTCAAGTCCATTTACCATTTACCATTTGTGTTCATATCCAGGTCTGACATCTTGTCTTTGCTTCGGACATACAACTGTTACCATGAAGGGAAAAACTTCCAGCTGAGAACGCGCGAGGTAAGAGAAGCGTGCGTGCGTGCGTGCGTGCGTGCGTGCGTGCGTTCGTGCGTGCGTGCGTGCGAGAGTGTGTGTGCGTGTGTGTGTGTGTGTGTGAGAGAGAGAGAGAGAGAGAGAGAGAGAGAGAGAGAGAGTCTGTGTGTGTGTGTGTGTGTGTGTGTGTGTGTGTGTGTGTGTGTGTGTGCGTGTGCGTGCTCATGCGCGTGCGTGTGCATGTGTGTGTGTGTGTGTGTGTGTGTGTGTGTGTTGCAACATAACAAAACTGGAACCAATTACTGTAAGGCAAGACGCTGCAGGCAAACAATGTTGTTTTTCAAACACTGGTCAATTTTGAGATTCTGATCTTAGAAAAGCACCGACATCAACTAAACTTTCCATAGTCATTCTCAGCACTATTCTGAAAGTTATTACAGAAGGATTTGTTCATGTGTTGTGAATGTCGATAGTAAACCTGCTGCTATCGGTGTATGAATGTGTGTGCGAATGGGAACAGGTCTCCCTTGAAAAAGAGTCTCCGGTCTCAATGGGATTTACCTGGATAAATTAAGGTTAGGAATGTTGTGCAAAAAAAATGAATTTTTAAGGCCTGTACCTAACTTTTAATATAATGAAAAAAGGTTGTTGAGAATATGTTTTGTAAATGTACGCATAATTAGTTAGATATTGATATTGTTTTTTGTTTTTTTTATATATTTTGTTTTGCATTTTTATGCTTTATTGATAGTGTAGAGACAGAGTTGAAATGGGGCAGAGAGGGGAGTGACATGCAGAGAACGACCGCGGGCTGGAATCGAACCCGGGTCCGCTGCTGGCCGAGGCCCATGGGGGGGACGCCCTACCAACTGAGCTAAGGGCGCCCCCATGATATTGCAATCAACTGGCAAGGTTTCATGATTATATCTATATACTGTAAATCAGCCCTTTGATTTTCAACAACTAGACCAGGAATGAAACCGGACAAGCTTTCAATTCTGTGATCCTGAACATAGAATAGGGATTTTTCCAACTTTCTGTGTGTGTGTGTGTGTGTGTGTGTGTGTGTGTGTGTGTGTGTGTGTGTGTGTGTGTGTGTGTGTGTGTGTGTGTGTGTGTGTGTGTGTGTGTGTGTGTGTGTGTGTGTGTGTGTGTGTGTGTGTGTGTGTGTGTGTGTTGTGTGTGTGTGTGTGTGTGTGTGTGTGTGTGTGTGTGTGTGTGTGTGTGTGTGTGTGTTCTGACAAACCTCAAAAAGCCCCTGTTACATCATAAGGAAAGTGGAAATTGAAACATGTTGGGAAGGGTCTCATATTGTTCCCATATACGTCCACTAACCCACTAACCGCTGAGCAAGGCATTTCCACAGTAAACCTTTGGCTGCTGCTGTGGTGTGTGTGTGTGTGTGTGTGTGTGTGTGTGTGTGTGTGTGTGTGTGTGTGTGTGTGTGTGTGTGTGTGTGTGTGTGTGTGTGTGTGTGTGTAAAGCGGTTAGCAGGAGTGTTCGACAATCACTCTATGGTTTTATGGTTGGGAGTTCCCCTTGGTGGTCCACTACCAGGATTTTGAGGGTCTGAGGGTGTGTGTGTGTGTCTGTTTCTGTGTGTGTGTGTGTGTGTGTGTGTGTGTGTGTGTGTGTGTGTGTGTGTGTGTGTGTGTGTGTGTGTGTGTGTGTGTGTGTGTGTGTGTGTGTGTGTGTGTGTGTGTGTGTGTGTGTGTGTGTGTGCGTCTGTGTGTGTGTGTGTGTTTGAGACAGGGACAGTGTGTGTGTGTGTGTGTGTACATCTTTTCGGACCCACTACATTGTATTCTTTTGGGAAACTCCCCCACAGTCATATATACAGTATGCAGTGTGTACATGCAACATAAACCCTTTCTATTTAGGTCTTTAAAAAATGCCCTTTGCTTTCTATTGCACGCTAAACACTTCATATTTCTATTCTATTTGATCTTACCTGTACTATTATTGTCAAGGTAATGTTAATTAATTGTATTTTTTGATGTTAAGCTTGTAATGCATGAGATTGTATCATTGTAAAGCAATTTGAGCTGCATTTTTTTTTGTATCAAAGGTGCTATACTAATAAAGTTTTATTGATATTATTATTATTACGGCACCTTTCAAAACGTAGTTACAAAACAATATAAAAACAGCAGAGTCAGGGGGAAAAACGGATTAACAGGAACATATAACACTCAAAAACACATAATAAAAACAGAGTGCAAGTGGCACAAGGCATAAGAACACAGATTTACTATTTAAAGGCCTATTTTGAGTGGCCTTGTGTCTGAATTGTGCTATATAAATAAACTTGCCTTGCCTTACACATGTACAGTAAAGGGCCCAATTATATCACAATAGGGACCTAATATTAAAGGCATACTAAGCTATTAAAATCTAGAACACGTTTTGTTAAAATCAGCAAATATATAAGTGTATATAATTATATACTGTATAATATATAGTGTTCCAGTTCATCATAGATTTAATGTGGTTTGTAAGAAGAGTCAGTTGACAGACAGACGGACGGACGGACGGACGGACGGATAGACAGACAGACAGACAGACAGACAGACAGACAGACAGACGGACGGACGGACGGACAGGCAGACAGACAGACAGACACAGACAGATAGCGGTGTGTTGCTTCACTAAACGCCACATAGATTCAGTTATGTCCTTGTTACAATCATATATATATATATTTTAAAGTTTGGATAACTGTAAAAAACTGCTTTGTAAACTGGTGTATCTACAGTATACTGTGTGTAGTTTGGTTTGAGGGGTTTTCAGTTTGGTGATAAACAGACAGATAAAAGGGTCTTAGAAATACCAGGATCATGGCTCACTTTTAATTTACAATGACTCGCTTATTTAAAATGAAAAAAAATATATGAATCACAGCAGTAGCTCTTTCTGCATGCACACACACACACACACACACACAAACGCGCACACACACATACACACACAGACGCGCATGCCCCCACACACACACACACACGCACACACACGCATAGACACAGACAGACAGACACACACCCGCACACACACACACACACACACAACAGCAGATCAATGTGATTATTTCAGAACATCCACAAAATCCAGTTTTTTCAAGTCAGGCTTTATGGTGTAGCCTTATACTGTACATACATGTCCAATGTGACATATGATGGTGTTGAAATAGCATTAAGGACTCTTTTATGTAAGAAATCCCTGTCTGTTACGCTCAAATAACTGTGCCTGCCATAGTAATAGGCCTATAGTGACTTTTTTATGCTTGACATGATATAGGCCTTTAGTTAATTTGCTATAAGACTAAGGATTACTCAGACTGACTCAATACATATTTGGTTTGAGGTACAGAGAGAGAGAGCAGTTACTCAGCAGTCGCATTCTTGGCTGGGAAGCTCCATGGCTTAGCTCCAAACGTGTGTGTGTGTGTGTGTGTGTGTGTCGGTGCGCGTGTGTCTGTGTGTGTGTGTGTGTGTGTGGGGTGTGTGCGTGTGCGTGTGCGTGCGTGCGCGTGTGTGTGTGTGTGTGTGTGGATCGCTTAGTTGTGTGTTTGTGTGTGTGTGTGAGTGAGTTCATATGAAAACCATCCGGAGACCTGCCTACTCATTGTGGTCATGTTTACCCAACATCGGGCTGCCCATGAGGGGGGAAAAGTGGGAAAAGCGTTCTAAGTCCCGGACACTATTGGTTAAGGCCCAATGGTGTATGAAAAAATAAAATAAAATAAGTTGTAATTAAAGGTGCTATGAGGAACTTTACTATTTACTATGACGTATTGTAACAAACTAAATGTATTTGTTGCTACTTGAGTAAAATATATCCTATAGCACATCTTGAAAACCTAAAAATAGCACAGACAGACAGACAGACAGACAGACAGACAGACAGACACACAGACACACACACACACACACACACACACACACACACACACACACACACACACACACACACACACACCCACACACACACCCAATGATACAAGTAAAGCATGAGTAAAGGGTCCCATTAAAGTCCCATTGTCTGGACCTTTTCATGGGCCTATAGACATTTGTGTGGGCGAGCCTGTGTATGTCTGAGTTATCGTTTTTATATATATTTGGATTGAAGGGCTTTCCATGTGAGCAACACACAACACACACACACACACACACACACACACACACACACACACACACACACACACACACACTCACACACACACACACACACACACACACACACACACACACACACACACACACACACACACACACAGTTTGTTTTAGAGATGACATCATGATCATGTGCAGGTGAAGTCAGGTGACGTGTGTTAGTCATGTTTTTGGGAGACAGGTCAGGTGATGGAAGGTTCACAGTAAACGAACCCAAAGAAGTGAAAACAGGTTACAGCGTGTGTGTGTGTGTGTGTGTGTGTGTGTGTGTGTGTGTGTGTGTGTGTGTGTGTGTGTGTGTGTGTGTGTGTGTGTGTGTGTGTGTGTGTGTGTGTGTGTGTGTGTGTGTGTGTGTGTGTGTGTGTGTGTGTGTGTGTGTGTGTGTGTGTGTGTGTGTGTGTGTGTCTAGTGAAAGTACAGAAGGATTAGCTGGTATTATGTAGATAAGATCATGCTGATTGTAGGCCCTGAAGGCAAAACATTGTCTTTTCAAGCACTTGTTTGTCTGTTTCTCTTCCATAACATGTCTTCTTTCATACTAGTATAAATCAAAAGGTCCAACATGTACATTCAGGAATGAAATAAAGATTGTACCTCTGGCTTTAGTCAGCATCTAGATTTTTGCACATTAACACTTTATTAGATATTGCCAAACTTGCTTATTAAAGGTGCAGTGTGTAATATGACATCATCAAGAAAGTTCTACAAAGTTCTAGAATGCAACGCTCCCTGGGTAACCCCACCCCTTTCGAATAATAACAGAAGCTACAGTGGCCTTCAAGGACAAGAACAATTCTAAATTCTAAACAGTGCACCTGATGACATTCCAACTATGACACTTTCAAGATGGCGGCACTAGGCCTTGGTCCAAAATATGCAGAAACATGGACATATATGAGAACCATTCTAAGGGAAAAAATAATAATTCAAAAAAATGTTTTAGCTATTATGCACTAAATTAAATGTACTTATGGATATTATAATTACTTTCTACAAAATCTGCTAGGAAATAAAACCCAAAATTCTACACACTGCAGGTTTAATTGAAACATTTCTGGAAAAATTTGAATACATTAAATAATTACTTTAATATAAGTAATCAACTGGCAAAGTATCATGATGATATCTATGAGTTTAAAAAAAAATTACCCTATTCACCCTAATCAAAATATTTGATCTCGGCTCAGTAAGGGCTCACATTTGCTGATTCCCTCAAATATTATTCTATGTGCACGCAGCCCCCTCTAGCGGTTGTATCAGAAACTTTTTATTTTAAAATGCCTATGTTGTAGTACCAACTTCTACCGCTAGATGGCAGTGTAATGCTAGGTTTGTTCATTTAGATTCACTGCAAAAAAAAAGAAAAAAAAATCAGTGAATGCTCCATAGCAGTATTGAAAGAACTATTAAGATCCTTTACTTATATTGGTTAGAAGTTCAAAACCTACACTAAAAATATGCAATTAAGAAGTTATAAGCTTTAGAATCCAAAATATTATCAGTTTTTTTAAAATTATTAAACCTTTTTGCATTTTTGTTCATCAATTATCTTTAAACCTGCAGTGTGTAGAATTTTGGGTTTTATTTCCTAGCAGATTTTGAAGAAAGTAATATATAATATCCATAAGTACGTTTAATTTAGTGCATAATAGCTGATTTTTTTTTTTTTTAATTATAATTTTTTCCCTTAGAAAGGGTCTCATATATGTCCATGTTTCTGCATATTTTGGACCAAGGCCTTGTCACCGCCATCTTGAAAGTGTCATAGTTGGAATGTCATCAGGTGCATTGTTTAAAATTTAGAATTGTTCTTGTCCTTGAAGGCCACTGTAGCTTCTGTTATTATTCTAAAGGGTTGGGGTTACCCAGGGAGCGTTGCATTCTAGAACTTTGTAGAACTTTCTTGATGATGTCATATTACACACTGCACCTTTAAGTTAGAATTACTGTGTTGCTCAAGCCTTTATAACCTAACACATAATATCACCACAATTTTTTTTTTTTTAATAATTATGATATCGGATAGTACTGGTATTAGCCGATATTCAAAACCCAGATATCGTAATCATATCTGAACTGAACAATACTTGATCGGTGCATTTTAAATTTGTAATTAACTTTCATAGTATAGTGCCTTCTCTTGTCGAGTAACTTTGGAAACAGTAATAATAGAAAAGAATAGACATTTTCATCATCATTTTAGTTTTTTATTACAAAATATAAAACAAATATATTTTTGACATTTTTTCAAAATATTTAACAATGTAAACACGTAGACTTGAATCCTTAGTGCATAGAAAAAGTAAATAAATATTCAGTCTTCTCATGACGAGCACATGTGATTATTGTGATTTTTTTGCATTGTTTTTCATTTTCCAAAATAGAACAGCTTCTTCCATTTCATTATGAGATAGTCCATGAAAGTGCCCTTCGAAAAAAAACTCTCTCTCTCCCTATCTGTACTCCCATAGTAGGCTACATTTAGAATGCCAGAAAAAGATAGAGGATGTCCCAATACATTCAAATGTCAAAAGCAGTATGTAAAAAAAAAAATACCCGTATACTTCAAGACATCCAATTGCATGTTTCAGTATGCACACCAGCATTGTCTAGTAGTAGCCTATGTAGTATAGTAAAAAAAAATAAAAAATAAAAAAAAAAATTGGGAAAAAGTATGTTATTTTGAACGCAGGGAAAGAGTCCGTTTAAGTCTTAAAAAAAAAAAAAAAAAAAAAAAAAAAGTTTGTGATTTGAAAATGCAATCTCTTCAAGTCCTTATCTGTCCGAATAGCCAGTCCATCGGGTCTTTACCCCTGCAGTCTTTCTCTCTGCTCATTTTGAGAGACAAATCCTCCGCCGCAACATTCACCCGATACGGTCTGGGAGTCCTTAGTGTGCGGGGAGTGTGGTGGAACTCGAGGCGGTAGAAAGCTTCATCGTAGCCTTCGCGAGTTGCCTAATCCTGGGGGAGCGTTGCAGTCTTACGGGCCCACCGCAGCTGGGGGTGTCACCGGGCCTGGCTAATGCTTGGATACTGCCGGCGGCGGGTCCGGCTAATGCCTGGATACTGCTCCGGTATTCATCCAGTGAGTGGGAGGGACAGGGGACGGCGGCCGCAGAGTCCTCCAGAGATTCGGTGATGGTTGGTAAGAGAGGCAAGGCAAGCAGCAACCGCCTTTGTTTCATTCTGTAACGAGAGAGAGAGAGAGAATATGTTTGAATAGATTTGTCTAGGCTATAGATTCCACTGATATAGGCCTACAACGAGTAAAACTATTTATTTAATGAAAATATACAAAGTGATTTGAATTTTGTCTCTTACAAAAGTTAGAATGGATTTGTCTATAGAATTCAACGACATATAATATCTAAAACATTTTTTTTTAATCTAAAAAGTGATCTTAATTCGTTGTCTTACAAATGAATTGCTTTGTCTTTATTCAAATCAATTAAAAAAAGCTTTATTGGCATGACTTTTGTAAACAGTCTTATAGTGTGTCTTTAGACTTCATTGACATTATGTGTGTATGAATTAGGCCTATATGGATAAATATGAAATTTAAATTTGGCAATATCTAAATAATGATGTGAATATTTGCATCTCTTTACAAACATAAGTGTCCAATTTTTTTACAGAACAGATTTTGGATACAGCCTCTTTTTTATTTTATTAATGAATAAAAAGAATACATTAGATTTTAAATGTGCATTTTCCAACTCAATTTGTGATGTTACTAAAAATTCCTCTAAAATCAACCCATAGTATTCACTCAAATGTAAAACCCAATGTGATAAACAACAGCTGATATTAACAGGCATAGACAACAAGAAGCATTCTCACCTTTGATGGTCCAGTGTGTGGGTATAGTCTCAGAGTGTAAATACAGCGGTCTGCAGTGGAGGCTGAGTGTAGTATGAGAGTGTGTGAGGGATCCGAGCAGTGTGTCCAGCCTTTATACAGGGACACACAGGGGCGGGGCGATTAAGCGTTCTGTTTTAAAAATAGCTCAGCCTGTGTGTGTGTGTGTGTGTGTGTGTGTGTGTGTGTGTGTGTGTGACAGTATTCATGTGTGTGCGGTGAGACCTTACTCACGTGTGTGTGTGTGTGTGTGTGTGTGTGGTGTGTGTGTGTGTGTGTGTGTGTGTGTGTGTGTGTGTGTGTGTGTGTGTGTGTGTGTGTGTGTGTGTGTGTGTGTGTGTGTGTGTGTGTGTGTGGGTGTGTTTGTGGTGAGACCTTACTCGTGTGTGTGTGTGTGTGAGAGAGCACTTACTCTCGTGTGTGTGTGTGTGTGTGTGTGCGTGTGTGTGTGTGTGTGTGTGTGTGTGCGTGCGTGTGTGTGTGTGTGTGTGTGTGTGTGTGTGTGTGTGTGTGTGTGTGTGTGTGTGTGTATGTGCAGGAAACACAGGAGTGGCGGGGTTAGAAAGGTCCGATGGCGTGGCTGCTCTGAATGTTTGTATTTCAGAAACAATGAAGTGAAAGTTGTTTCACTCCCAAGCACACACACGCCTCTCTCTCTCTCTCTCTCTCTCTCTCTCTCTCTCTCTCTCTCTCTCTCTCTCTCTCTCTCTCTCACACACACACACATACACACACACACACACACACAGACACACAGACACACACACACACACACACACACACACACTATACCTAATAATCGTTTCTAGAAGCAATTGTTGTATGAATAGGCAGAAATTGTATTTTTGGGTGAGCCAGTACAACAGAGAATGGGCCATCTTTACAGAGGAAAAAAAATGACTTATAAAAACTTCAAATTAGAAAAAGGAAAAACTGAAAATAAAATGCATTTCTGACGGCAATAAGAGCAAACTAATATAATCTTCAGACTTACTGTAAATATATTTGCAGCTGTTATTAAACCAGTAAAGAAGAACTACATCAGAGTTGAAATGGGGCAGAGAGGGGAGTGACATGCAGAGAACGACCGCGGGCTGGAATCGAACCCGGGTCCGCTGCTGGCCGAGGCCCATGGGGGGGACGCCCTACCAACTGAGCTAAGGGCGCCCCCATAGCCAATATTGTTGCTAGTATGTTGAGGAACCAAGCCTAAGAATTGTACTCTTGTGTACTGTACAATAAGATGTAGTAAAATGTATTCTTATTCTGATTCTGATTCTGATAGTAATTTCATTTGCAGTTTTTTTAATATTCCAGGAATTTGAACATATCTCACTTAATGCCTCCTTCTGTTCCCAATGATGTTTAGCTATGATAAAACAATTTAAAGTGTTTAGTTTAAAAGCATATCGGCCAAATGGTTATCCATGTACTATAAATCAAAGCCATTTTCCATTCGAATTATAAGTAAACTAGACTTTTTTACATTGCTTTTTGATTTATATATCTATGTTTGAATGTATCCACTGTTATTTCACATAGACAGTGTGACAAATTGAACCACAATCTTCCCCCCTGGCTGTGAGTCAGCTGAAAACCTCTGATAGCTAAATTAATGAAACGTTCTCCTGTGTGTGTGTGTGTGTGTGTGTGTGCGTGCGTGCGTGCGTGCGTGCGTGCGTGTGTGTCATTCTCCTCCAATCGCAATCAATTTGGTGTTTAAAATCTCTGAGAAAAATTGATCAATAGATTTTCACCATCAACATGAATATGAGTTGAAAGATCTCCATTGTATTGCAGGATATCACATTAGATATAGTGGTTTATATAACGAGCTGTTACAGACAGTGTGAGTGGTTACAGCAGTTCATGTGGGGTTCTCAGTTCAATTCTGATTCAGATGAAAAAAATATGCACATAAAAAAAAGTGTTATGTAAAAAAATGTACTTGAAAGTTCCAGAAATGTAAAGGAATACTTCACCCATACGGAACCAGCGTTCTATCATTATAAAATCACTGTTATAATATAATGAATGAGGTTTTTCCTCCCTCAGTCTTCCCTCAGTCTTCCCTTGGCCCAGCTGTCCTGTTAATCCTAACCCTTACTGTGATGTCACAAGAAGGAAACTGTAGGGTTAGACAGTGAGACCATAAAACATTCTTTCTGCCTTTTCTCAGGCTAGGATGATCCGATTTCAATGCCTTTAAGCTGGAAAGATGTTGACAGATTTGAGCTTCCGGGGTCAATAACAAACCATAAGTGAAAAACATTATTAAAACACAAAACAAAAACGGGGATGGGGGACGCTTGTGATGTAGTGGTTAGACCCCCCCCCCCTCCCCATAGAGTCTCAGTCCTCTTCACAGCAGACCCGGGTTAGAATCCAGCCCGGGTCGTTCTCTGCATGTCATTCCCCTCTCTGACCCACTTCAACTCTGTCTCTTCAACTCTGTCTAATAGAGAAAAAATGCCAAAAAATATTCTTAATTTTGTTTTTACGAAAACTTTAACGCAGTTTTACGGTAACCTGTGAAGATTATTCGCAACATTGTAAAATTGACTTTTTTCTGTTAAATGCATTTTGAAAAATCTATATTTGTTTCTCTCCCTTTGACCTACATCATTGTCACTTTGGTCTAAATTTAGAGTTTCATTTTTGTTGAATCAAAAAAGGTTCCTCCCACTACGTCTACGTGACCCAGTGCACACACACACACTCACACACACACACACTCACACACACACACACACTACAACACACACACACACACACACTGATGTCAGACACACACACACAACACACACACACACACACACACACACACACAACACACACACACCACACACACACACACACACACCACCACACACACACATACACACACACACACACACACGCACACACATCACTCACACACACACATACACACACTACACACACACACACCACACACACACACACTCCAACTACTCTCACACACACACACACTCTCACTCACTCACTCACTCACTCACTCACTCACTCACTTCTCATCACCTCACGCACTCACTCACTCATCACAATAGGTCTCGTGCCTTAGACGTGACTTCGGCCTCGTACTGTGAATAAAAGGTTGGGTCTAGTGCGGCACGTACACCTGATATACAGTCTGTGTGGCGGCATCAACAGGATATCCCCTCTCTGACTGTGTGTGTGTGTGTGTGTGTGTGTGTGTGTGTGTGTGTGTGTGTGTGTGTGTGTGTGTGTGTGTGTGTGTGTGTGTGTGTGTGTGTGTGTGTGTGTGTGTGTGTGTGTGTGTGTGTGTGTGTGTGTGTGTGTGTGTGTGTGTGTGTGTGTGTGTGTGTGTGTGTGACAATGAAGGGATTCTAGAACAAGGGTTATTTGGGCTATGGGTTATACGTCTGGCATCTCACTGCGTTTTGAACTAACTGCAACTTCTGTGTGTGTGTGTCTGTCTGTCTGTCTGTCTGTCTGTGTGTGTTTGTTTCTGTGTGTGTCTGTCTATCTGTGTGTGTGTGTGTGTGTGTGTGTGTGTGTGTGTGTGTGTGTGTGTGTGTGTGTGTGTGTGTGTGTGTGTGTGTGTGTGTGTGTGTGTGTGTGTGTGTGTGTGTGTGTGTGTGTGTGTTAGGAGAATGGAGAGCTCATCCTCGAGGGGCTGTTGAATATCTACTGGGGTCTGCGTCGACCAATCAGGCTTCAGATGTACGATGACAACGAAAGATTCCGTCTGAACCGGTACGATGCACACACACACACACACACACACACACACACACACACACACACTGATACAGAGACGCACACACACACTGATACAGAGACGCACACACACACTGATACAGAGACGCACACACACATATTAGAGTATTTTAAACATCATCATCATCATCATCATCATCATCAATCATTAGACTGAAGCTTTCATAATTCAAATTCAAATCATTTTTAGGCACATGTAACCAAATGTTAGACTAGAATATGTTTGTAAACCAAACTGTTCGGATCCCCGGCACCGGACAGGAGGGTGTTAGTAGTAAAACTAGCAGAGGCTGGTATTACGTCTACAGTGCCCACCATCTCTACCATTGTGTCCTTGAGCAAGACACTTAACCCCAAAACTGCTCCAGTGGCGCTGTACTATGGCTGACCCTGCGCTCTGACCCCCTCTGGAGTGTGGGAACTTGAGAGGGGAGATGAGAAAAGACACATTTTAATGTAACCAACCATTGACCAATAAAGTAACTTAACTTAAATTATCCAAATGTTTCTTTTCGCAGGAAGACTTCAGAGTCCAACAATAATTCTCTTGGCAGAGAAACTGTCCCAGCCGGTGAGTAACTACACGTGTGTTCTCAAACAAGAACACACACACACTCACACCTGATGGATTAATGGAGATTACACATACAGACTAGACAGAGACAGACACACACACACACACAACACACACACACACACACACACACACACACACACACACACACACACACACATACACACACACGCACACACATACACAGAGACTAGACACACACACACACACACACACACACACATGCTGACAAGCGTGTCCAGTGCTAAATTAAGCTCACGTGTTGTTAAGCACAGATCGGTCATTATCAGAACACTATCAGCGGATTAGACCAAGTCTCAGTGTGAACGCTCAGCACATGGAGTTGATTGCAGTCCAGGCAGTCTTTGTGATCTATCTATCTACCTGCCTGTCTGCCTGTCTGTCCCCCTGCCTGCCTGCCTATCTATCTATCTATCTATCTATCTATCTATCTATCTATCTATCTATCTATCTATCTATCTATCTATCTATCTATCTATCTTTTTTTTTTTTTTTTGTGAAGTCATTTAACATAAATTTTGTTTATTGTATTTTTATGCTTTTCATTTAGTTTTGTATTGTTTTTGATATGTCTGAAATAAAATAAATTCAAATTCAAATATCTATCTACCTGTCTGTCTGTCTGTCTGTCTGTCTGTCCCCCTGCCTGCCTGTCTGTCTATCTACCTGTCTGTCTGCCCCCTGCAGCTGTGGACCCTGTCTGTCTGGATGAAGAGGAGTCTCCCCAGCTGCTTCGTACGCGTAGTGACGCGTCCTTCATGAGGGTCCAGAGAAGATCTAAGACGCACACGGCCAGAGACCTGCAACGCATACGCACACACAGGTTCTCTATCAACGGACACTTCTACAACCACAAGGTACACACACACACACACACACACACACACACACACACACACACACACACATTAGTACATATACACACTCACACACACACACACACACACACACACACACACACACACACACACACACACACACACACACACACACACACACACACATTAGTACATATACACACACACACACACACTCACACACACACACACACACACACACACCGTACCGCTCATTTGATATGTCTAGTGTCCTTAACTGAGAGGACAAAACGTGCAGGTGACTTTCTTTCATCAGCACGTGTTAGTCCGGGATGTTCAGGACAGAATTCCTGGACTTGAACAAACCGGGACATTTTATACAGGAAATTATAACTATAAAGGAAATCCTTAAATGTGCAGCTGCTAGCGCTCCAATAACAACACACGCACACACACACACACACACACACACACACACACACACACACACACAGACTGAAACACACACACACACACACACACACACACACACACACAAATTGACTCGAGAAGCAGGCTTATTACACACCACCATCTCGAACCCCCCATTTCCACACACACACGCACGCGCGCACACACACACACACACACACACACACACACACACACACACACACACACACAGGAGAAAGTCAGGGAGGTTCTCTGTGTGCCCGTGTACTCTTCAGCCCTGTTACCATCCTACCACGTGAGGTCATTTCACAGCCCATAGGGAAACAACTCACGTGTTTTATTCCACCATTCAAATTTTCACAACTTGGTCAATCAATGCTTTATTGATAGTGTAGAGACAGAGTTGAAATGGGGCAGAGAGGGGAGTGACATGCAGAGAACGACCGCGGGCTGGAATCGAACCCGGGTCAGCTGCTGGCCGAGGCCCATGGGGGGGACGCCCTACCAATAAAGCATAAAAATGCCCCAAAAAATATCTTAAAAAAAAAAAAAAAGCATCCAATTCTTCTTTTAGACTTTTTATTTTTCTGCTTAACATTTGCCTATGGTTTAAACAATGTCCTTAGAAACCTGTTAAGTACAGTACGCCATGTTGGTTGTTTTGTTTTGTCTTGCCTTTTTTGTGTTAATTTTTTCAGTTGTGTGCGTGTGTTCTTTTTTTTTAAACTTATATTTTAATGGGGTTTTTTCGTTTTTTTTTATACAGACAAAAAGACAAAATAAGTAGACGCATACAATACACACACAACCCCCACCCCCCTCCCTCACACAGACAGACAAGAAAAATAATTCAAAAAAATGTGTGTTCTTTGAATCCAAAAAAAAGGTATGTCTTAAGTGTCTCCATAAGCGTTTACACAAATACACACACACACACACACACACACACTGAGAACACGTTAAAGCCTCAAGTGTCTTTTACACAAATACACAAACAGCCCGTGAGCACAATGTTAATGTTTCCTATTGTTGACACAGGCCAGGTGCAGAGAGGGAGAGGTTTCCTTAGTGGGTGTGATTGCTGTGTGTGTGTGTGTGTGTGTGTGTGTGTGTGTGTGTGTGTGTGTGTGTGTGTGTGTGTGCGTGTGTGTGTGTGTGTGTGTGTGTGTCTGAAAACACACATCTGCACAATCACAACAAGGACACATACACATAGGAACCACTTAAAAAATGTATAAATAAACTATAATAAAATACAAACAAAAAATCAAACAAAAAAAACAATAAGAAAATTTAAAAAATATGTGTTACTGCCTCTCTTAATAGAAAATGTATTGTGTCTAATAATAAAACTCCTTTTTTAAAATTATTTATTTATTTTTCCCTCTCTCCCTCTCTTTCTCTCTCTCCCTCTCTCCCCCTCTCCCTCTCTCTCCCTCTCTCTCTCTCTCTCTCTCTCTCTCTCTCTCTCTCTCTTCCAGACCTCTGTTTTCACTCCGGCCTACGGCTCAGTCACTAACGTTAGAGTCAACAGCTCCATGACGACCGAACAAGTGCTCAATCTACTGCTGCATAAGTTCAGGGTAAGAGATAGATAGACAGACAGCGACAGACAGACAGACAGACAGACAGACAGACAGACAGACAGACAGACAGACAGACAGACAGACAGACAGACAGACAGACAGACAGACAGACAGACAGACAGACAGACAGACAGACAGACAGACAGACAGACAGCGACAGACAGACAGACAGACAGACAGACAGACAGACAGACAGACAGACAGACAGACAGACAGACAGACAGACAGACAGACAGACAGACAGACAGACAGACAGACAGACAGACAGACAGACAGATAGATAGATAGATAGATAGATAGATAGATAGATAGATAGATAGATAGAGATAGATAGATAGATAGATAGATGGATATATCCTTTAATAATCCTTTACAGAAAATTACAGAGACAATGCACAACTCAAAGGAGCTCCGAGGAACTTTCAGTTTGTGTTAATTCTTGCGCCCTCTTTGGACAAAAGCGGTAGTGTTTTTACCACGCCAGCTGTTGTTCCTGGGTGAGCGTATACCCATGACAAAGGCATCAAGAAAAACTATATAAAAATAGCATTCTTTGCACTGATGGTCTCGTTTGCTGTTACATGTCATTTATGATCATCAGACGAAAAATGAGACTGTTTCAGAAATATTTAAAAGTTCCTCGTAGCACCTTTACAGTTCGAAAAATGTCAATGTCTTAGCCAGGATTGTTCCAATAAAGAGGCCTAAATGACAGCCTTCCTATATAATAAGTAAGTTCCTTAATTGATATAATTTGACAAAATGTTAGGGTCCTGCTTATGAAAAAGATAATAAATGGTGGATACTAGATACAGGCTTTAATAATATGTGTTTTTGTCTGTTAAGGTGGAGAATAAATCAGAAGAGTTTGTCCTTTATATGGTGCACGAGTCTGGTGGTAAGTTGTAACTCTCACAGTTGTTGTGTGTGTGTGTGTGTGTGTGTGTGTGTGTGTGTGTGTGTGTGTGTGTGTGTGTGTGTGTGTGTGTGTGTGTGTGTGTGTGTGTGTGTGTGAAAGCATGACACGGCAGGAAAAACATATTGTTCATATGTTGGTTATTGTCTGATTTATGGTACAACATTTTTTTTCCACCTGCTGTGTGTGTGTGTGTGTGTGTGTGTGTGTGTGTCTGCATGTGTGTGTTCCTTGTGTTATGTCTGTGTATGTGTCTGTGTTCGTTCTGTTTGGTGTGTGTGTATGTGCCTGCTTGCGTGCCTGTGTGTGTGTGTATGTGCCTGCGTGTGTATATGCCTGCGTGCCTGCGTGTGTATATGCCTGCGTGCCTGTGTGTGTATATGCCTGTGTGCCTGTGTGTGTATATGCCTGTGTGTGTGTGTTCTTACTTCCTTGCCCCTCTGTGCCCCTCCCCTGGCAGAGCGGGCCCGGCTGAGGGAGGGCGAGTACCCGCTGGTCTCCCGGGTGCTCTACGGACCCTGTGAGAAGATCTCCAAAATCTTCATCACAGAAGCAGATTTAGGAGAGGAAGTCACATATGATGTAAGTCTGGGCGTCCTGCCATATCTCTCTCTCTCTCTCTCTCTCTCTCTCTCCCCTCTCCATCTCTCTCCCTCCCTCTCTCTCTCTCTCTCTCTCTCCCCTCTCTCTCTGTTTCTTTCTCCTTCTCACTATATCCCCCTCTCTCTCTTTCTCCCTCTCTCTCTCTCTCTCTATCTCCCTCTCTCCCTCCCTCCCTCCCTCTCTCTCTCTCTCTCCCCTCGCTCTCTCTCTCTCTCTACCTCCCCCCTCTCCCTCCTTATCTCTCCCTCCCTCTCTATCTCTCTCCCTTTCCCCTTCTCCCCCTCTCTCCCTCTCTCTCCCTCTCTCTCTCCCCTCCCCTCTCTCCCTCTCTCCTCCCTCTCTCTCCCTCCCCCTCCCTATCCCTCCCTCTCTCTCTCTCCCTCTTTCTCAGTATTTTTATGTCATTCTCCCCATAGACACACAATGTAACAATGGACCAGTAATAGACAGTCATGTTAAATATAGCGCGGCCAGGTTAAGATATCCTGTCGTAACAATAGGCTGAAATGTGTTGTGACTGCACTGTAGGATATAAATAAAAACAGATTGTCCCTAGACCATTTTCCCGGGTTACCTTATATGGCAAGACACTGCAGGTGCATGGGGTAATGTCAAAAAATACTACGTGCATGTATTTTTAGCCTGTTTTGAAGAACAAAATGTATAATAAATCAGACTGGGGCGACTGTGGCTCAGGTGGTAGAGCGGGTCGGCCGATGATCAAAGGGTTGGAGGTTCGATCCCCGCCCTGCCACCTGTGTCATGGTTGTTGTATCCTTGGGCAAGACACTTCATCCACCTTGCCTCGTGTGAATGTTGATAGTTAGCCTGCTATCGGTGTTATGAATGTGTGTGTGAATGGTAACGTGTAAATGGGAACAGGTCTCCCTTGTAAAAGAGTCTTTGGTCTCAATGGGATTTACCTGTATAAATAAAAGGTTAAAAAAAGACAGTTAACAACATATGAACAAATCCTTCTGTAATAACCTTCAGAATAGTGCTGAGAATGATTATGGAAAGTTTAGTTGATGTAAGTGCTTTAGAAGTTGAGATTTTCAGTTCAAAGTATTGCAAAAAAAAAAAAAATGTTGAGATAATGTCCGACTGTTTTAATCTTATTGTTTTTATTTGGTTATAGACAAGTTGAGCCACTGTATATACAGCTCTGGAACAAATGAATAGACCAGTCCAAATGTTCAGTGTCTCTCGTTTTACTATTTATAGGCCTATGTTTGAGTAGAATGAACATTTTGGTTTTATAATATAAACTACTGACAACATTTCTACCAAATTCACAATACATTTTTTGTCATTAAAGAGCATTTTCAATAAGTTATGTAGAGATGAAGATTGAAGAAAAATCCAGACTGGTCTCTTAATTTTTTCCGGAGCTGTATACTACGATTGCTGGTTATATCATATAATAATGTGTAGCTAATTCAATCTGATATGTTTGAATATGTTTCTTATTTCGTAGGTGGCCCAATACATAAAGTTTGAGATTCCCGTTCTGGACAGTTTCGTGGTGAAACTTAAAGAGGAAGAGGAACGAGAGATTAAAAAACTGACCAAAAAGTAAGTTCATGTTCAAATAAAATGTATTATTATTATTTTTATTATTATTATTATTATTATTATTATTATTATTATTATTATTATTATTATTATTATTATTATTAAGTCAATGGTCTCTCTACTGATTAAAAATAGTTACAAAATGAGCTACAACGTCTTTCTTTAAAGCTGTAGTGTGTAGCTATGTAACATGATATACATTGATTGCTTTGCCATGTCTAAATAATTAGCCCAATAGTTCTTCACAGCTTGTTTTTATTTTTTATTTTTATATCTATAGTAGGCCTAATACATTTCCGATATTGCATTAGTGCCTGCGTGAGTGTGCCGCGAATTTAGCTGGCAGACAAACTAGTATTTAGAGAAGAAATCTATAGTCTGACTCTATACAGTCAAATTTAGGTGGAATGGTTATTGTGGCCAAAATGCCAGTGAAAAATAATATTTGAAAAATCTACTTTTTTAATTGGAAAATCTTGCAAAGTTCAGCTCTGTGTGTGTGTGTGTGTGTGTGTGTGTGTGTGTGTGTGTGTGTGTGTGTGTGTGTGTGTGTGTGTGTGTGTGTGTGTGTGTGTGTGCCGCAGGATACTGTCCATGGGAAAGTTTCATATCTCACTGCTTGATAGAAGGTTGTGTTATCATTGACCTTGTGACCGAGATTTCAGCCTGTAAACTCTTGACTGTGTGTGTGTGTGTGTGTGTGTGTGTGTGTGTGTGTGTGTGTGTGTGTGTGTGTGTGTGTGTGTGTCACTTGCATATTTTTTTACAGTCTACCACACACACACTCATTGTAGTGTATCGTTGTTTTTGTCCAGATGCGATACAGTAGCAATAATAATAAACATAAATTGGATAAACAAGGATATCTGTCCACTCACATGTTGATAAGAGATGCTACAATCAAAATATCCCTCTTATGTACTGAACATTTAGGACAAATATATTTATTTTTAAATAATTGCCGATTAAGAGCGATTAAATATTTTACTGTAATACATTGACAGCCCTAGAATAAATGTGTGTGTGTGTGTGTGTGTGTGTGTGTGTGTGTGTGTGTGTGTGTGTGTGTGTGTGTGTGTGTGTGTGTGTGTGTGTGTGTGTGTGTGTGTGTGTGTGTGTGTGTGTGTGTGTGTGTGTGTGTGGTGTGTGTGTGTGTGTGTGGTGTGTGCGTGTGTGTGTGTAAGTTTTTAATCATGCATTTCCTCATTTCTGCAGGTACAGTGCACTGAAGTCGATGATTGAACATCAACTCGAAGGCCAATCTCACACCAGCGACATAGTATGAGTGTGAGTGTGAGTGTGTGTGTGTGTGTGTGTGTGTGTGTGTGTGTGTGTGTGTGTGTGTGTGTGTGTGTGTGTGTGTGTGTGTGTGTGTGTGTGTGTGTGTGTGTGTGTGTGTGTGTGTGTGTGTGTGTGTGTGTGTGTGTGTGTGTGTGTGTGTGTGTGTGTGTGTGTGTGAAGGGTTGTGCTGCAACACTAATGATTGTTGATTTACTATGTTAACCTTTCCAAAATACTGTAGTGAATGTAGAGTTAATAAAGGAGCTACGAGGAACTTTTAAATATTTCTGAAACAGTCAAATTTTTCCTCTGATGATCATAAATTACATGTAACAGCAAACGAGACCATCAGTGCAAACAATGCTATTTTTATATAGTTTTTCTTAATGCCTTTGTCATGGGTATACGCTCACCCAGGAACAACAGCTGGCGTAGTAAAAACACTACCACTTTTGTCCAAAGGGGGCGCAAGAATGAACACAAACTGAAAGTTACTCGTAGCACCTTTTAAAGGTAAAAGGGTAAAAGTAGAGGCTGCAATAGAACCAATGTGCTTCTACATTAATAATTACATACAGCTCCGGAAAAAAAATTAAGAGACCAGTCTGGATTTTTCTTAAATCTTCATCTCTACATAACTTATTGAAAATGCTCTTCATAACAAAAAAATATATTGGAATTTGGTAGAAATGTTGTCAGTAGTTTATATTCTAAACCCAAAATGTTCATTCTACTCAAACATATGCCTATGAAGAGTAAAACGAGAGACACTGAACATTTGGAGTGGTTTCTTCATTTTTTCCAGAGCTGTATTATATCTCAACAGTTTTGTATAGTCTGTTTTGTCAATTGTTTTTATAACCATGAAATGTATCAATGCTTTGATATTTGTACTGTTAAATACCTTTGCATTTTGTACGACAATTCTTACTGCAAAATATGGCTATTTATACATTGTCTTTTTTGGGATTTTTTTGGACCTTTTTACCCAATAAAACAGTTTTTAGTGGTGGCCTTTATTATGTGTAATTCTGCTGTATTTTTTTTTTTTATTAAAGATTTTTTTTTTTGGCATTTTCAAGCTTTATTAGACAGTACAGAGTTGAAATGGGGAGACAGAGAGAGAGAGAGAGAGGGGGGATGACTTGCAGTAAAGGTCCACGGGTCGGATTTGAACCCGCGACCACTGCAACGAAGGCCGGAGCCAATATGGTACGCGCTCTATTCACTACGCCACCGGAGCACCCCAAATTCTGCTGTTTCTTTTGCTGACACTAAACATCGTATCCTTAACTGGGACGTCCCACTAAGAAAACAGCTTTTAAACAATCTTTATTATTTCCCGTTCGTTCGTCCACAAGCGATGGAGACTGGAGCAAAGATTATAGCATTGTTCTCCTGTGAGTGACCCTCTCTGCCAGCCAGTTCCCATGGCCTCTGTGTGTGTGTGTGTGTGTGTGTGTGTGTGTGTGTGTGTGTGTGTGTGTGTGTGTGTGTGTGTGTGTGTGTGTGTGTGTGTGTGTGTGTGTGTGTGTGTGTGTGTGTGTGTGTGTGTGTGTGTGAGTGTGAGAGACTTCACTTATTTCTGTATGTGTGCATGTGTGTGTGTGAGACATTACTAACGTCTGTTTGTGTGTGTGTGTGTGTGTGTGTGTGTGTGTGTGTGTGTGTGTGTGTGTGTGTGTGTGTGTGTGTGTGTGTGTGAGAGTGTGTGTGTGTGTGTGTGAGTGTGAGAGACTTCACTTATTTCTGTATGTGTGCATGTGTGTGTGTGAGACATTACTAACGTCTGTTTGTGTGTGTGTGTGTGTGTGTGTGTGTGTGTGTGTGTGTGTGCGCATATCAGCATCACACACAATGGTTGTATCCTGAGAGACGAGGGCTGTTCCTTTTTTCCCACACTTTCATAAACAGTGAAAATGTTTCTGTAAAACACTGAGCTACAGTCGTTTGACCATTATTGTTATTAGGTTAATCAGATAATGATATTAATAATACACACACATAATGATAATGGTAATATTAAACACACATGCGCACGCACACACACACACACACACACACACACAAAGACACATACACACACACACACACATTGTTCAAATATTTGATTTTGTTGAACGTGTGCCATTCAAGTGTTTTGTAACATTTTTAGAGACCACTCTGGATTTTTCTTAAATCTTCATCTCTACATTACTTATTGAAAATGCTCTAAATGATTATAAAAATGATTGGAATTTGGTAGAAATGTTGTCAGTAGTTTATATTATAAAACCAAAATGTTCATTCTACTCAAACAAATGCCTATAAATAGTAAAACGAGAGACACTGAACATTTGGAGTGGTCTCTTCATTTTTTCCAGAACTGTATATGAATATGACGACTTCTTCCCAGAATTTCACTAGGGGTACAACTCGATAAATAAATATTTGTTTATTTAGTCCATGCATGAGAACGGCTATTTGGCACACACACACACACACACTCTCTCACACACACACACACACACACACACACACACACACACACACACACACACACATTGGTAAACATCCTGGGTACATAGCGACGTAGTGATATTTCAAAGGGGACATCGTAGGCGGGCATTCGTGCGAAACAACAACAACATTGGCACATGATTCACGTACATGTTCCCCCATGAGAGCAAGACTTTTCTCTTCTCCCAAGACCCTGCGTTTCATCTGGACATGAAAGGCAGTTCACTGGGGCTCTCCCTTAGTCGCTGGGGTTTTATTAATAGATATTCTTGTAGTCAACACACTCATTATCTGTCTGTCTGTCTGTCTGTCTATCTGTCTGTCTATCTATCTATCTGTCTATCTATCTATCTATCTATTTCTCTCTGTCTGTCTGTCTGTCCGTCCGTCCGTCCGTCCGTCCGTCCGTCCGTCCGTCCGTCCGTCCATCCATCTATCTATCTATCTATCTACCCATCTAACTTTTTCTAACAATGTCACCCTGCCATGCAATAGCCTCTGAACACCACAGGATGGCGCTCGTAACACACGAGCTGTAATAATGATAGTAGTAAAATAAAGATTGTATAAGGAACACAGGAAGTTACTTTAATAAATATTAATTATTTTTAATTACATGACATTACTGCATATGAGCAGTGAAAATGCAGAGTGGGAAGACAAATATTTTCATCATAACCGGTCTTGGATGGTGCTTGAGGCTTTTTTTTTTTTTTTTTATTGAATAACATTATGTGATTATTAACAAGGGACATCTAAACTGAGAGATCATGTCAGAATATTATCAGAAACCCATTCTAAATATTAGCACCTGAATAACAAAATGACCGTGACGGGGGTTGAATTAAAGTGTGACATGTTTCTGAAAATGTCTCAAAATAATCATTTTAATGTTGATGTTGAGATGGGAAAATATTGTTTCAATTACATGTTAATATCAATATGTCACATCACATCAAAAAAAGTTTAGAATTTGAATGTACTTTTTTTTCTTACAATCAAACACAAAGGGCACCGATTCTATAGAATGACCCAGAAACTTGGTGGTGCAACATCATTTTAAGCTCATAAATAACAACTTTTATTTTCATGGGAGAATACATTCATTAAAACATACAGGTTATTGTATTTCCAGCCTGAATTATTGTTTTAGTCCACACATGCTCTCTACTATCAAGTGGTGTGTGTTGCCCTTTACTGCCAAATAAAAAATATGTTAGACCTGCACTTTACATTCTAGTCCAAACCATTTATTCCTTACCCTCTTTAGAACAGATGTCTCTGATGATGTCATCCTTGATGGGATTCAAAGCGTTAAAATTCTTGACGGAGAATTTTTGGGCGGGATCGCCGGCAATCTCTAGCAACTGAGCCTCAACTGCGCCGCTCACTCCAATGGCGTAGACAGTGATTCCCTGTGCTCTGAGTGTTTCTGCAGGACTCTTGACCTCATCACTGGATCTTCCATCAGTGATGACCACAAGAAACTGTGGGACTTTGTGACCTCGACTTTGCTCTGCTTGTGTAAAGAGTGGACCCATGAATGTCAGTCCTTTTCCTGTGTATGTCCCGCCATTTAATTGTACAATACCATTGACGGCTTTCTCCAATGTCTTGGAATCTGAATGGTCTGTCACATCTATTTCTAACTTTGGTGAATTTGAGTATTTGGCGACGCCCACGCGGACATGCTGTGGCCCAACACGGAAGGTAGTTAGGAACTCAAGGATGAACATCTTCATGTCTCTGAAGTCATTGGACCCAATGCTTCCCGACTGATCGATCAGGAAGAATATGTCTGCTTCACTCGTTTGCAAGCAGCCTAGAAAAGCAAAACAAAAGTAGTAAAAGTTATTTCTAAAATGCATCAGTTGTACATTTCCTTTACATTACGGCGCTACACAGCAAACACTGGTCAATTCAAGATTTTTGGCTATTTTGCTTCGATAGCATCTCTTCTGTCAGTATAAATAAAAGGTTGTAAGTGTACATAGTAGGTTTTTATTTGACTTTACCTTGTCTGTGAGCGTCAGTGTTTTTCTCCTACACAACCATCTCCTATATAAACATCTTTAATGGCCATGATGACATCTATAAATTAGAAACTTTTACCCCATTCACCTGCATTGTACCTAATTAAAAAAAAATTATTTGCGTAGCGTTTGAATATTCTTTTTTTAAATAAATTTAAAATGTTACTCACTTGTCACGTGCTCTGTCGTCATGGCGGCTGTGGTGGGGGCCAATTCTGTCAGGGAAAAATAATCTAGATTCAAAAACCCATTTCCTGGGGCGCTCTGGTGGTGTAGTGGATAGAGCGGGTACCATATTGGCTCCTGCCTTCATTGCAGTGGTCATAGGTTCAAATCTGACCCGTGGACCTTTACTGCAGGTCATCCCCCCCCTCTCTCTCTGTCTCCCCATTTCAACTCTGTACTATCTAAGAAAGCTTGAAAATGCCCAAAAATAATATTAAAAAAATAAAAACATTTCCTGTCATTCTAAATTACTTCACAGATTACCGTTTGAATAGTTTTTTTTTTAAATGTTTTAAAATGTTACTCACTTGTCACTTGCTCTGTCGTCATGGCGGCTGTGGTAGGGGCCAACTCTGCCAGGGACAAAAAATATAGATTCAAAAACTCGTTCATGTAATTCTAAATTACTTTAAAAAATCACGAACAGTTGGAATATTTGTCAGAAAAGAACACGAAAATGTCATGACATCAGATGTCTGGTTATTTGCTGGAAGGGTGTCCTGGGATGGAGTCACATTTCCAGCCTGAATTATTGTTTTAGTCCACACATGCTCTCTACTATCAAGTGGTGTGTGTGTTGCCCTTTACTGCCCAATAAAAAATATGTTAGACCTGCACTTTAAATTCTAGTACAAACCATTTATTCCTCCTTACCCTCTTTAGAACAGATGTCTCTGATGATGTCATCCTTGATGGGATTCAAAGCGTTAAAATTCTTGACGGAGAATTTTTTGGCGGGATCGCCGGCAATCTCTAGCAACTGAGCCTCAACTGCGCCGCTCACTCCAATGGCGTAGACACTCAGTGCGTTTACATGCAGACTCATAATCGGGTAACTAAACGAATAAGACTTCAACATGACTTTTAAACTGCATGTAAACACCTTTATCCGATCTACTTCTGACACAAATCGGCACAATAACGGACAAGAGAAGTCGGATAAGAACACCTAGATAAGTCGTTCATTGTCGGCATTCTCTCTGCATGTATACAGGGATCGGACATCGCATATCGGACATCTCGTTCTGTGCATGTGTGCCTGCGCGTGATAGGCTACACCATGGGGGTTGTTGCCGGAAGAGAACCGGACGTGGCTCTTTCAACACTTGTTGAAAGCATGGTTGAAAGGGCTACAGCGCCACCTAGCATAATGGAGACAGCATTGCATTGGACATTTATCCGATTCCTGAAAGGCCATGTAAACTCAGACAAGTGACACGGTCCGTTCAGTGTCTAGTTCGATATATGTGATAATCTAATCTAGTTGTGCCATGTAACCGCACTGAGTGATTCCCTGTGCTCTGAGTGTTTCTGCAGGAGTCTTGACCTCATCACTGGATCTTCCATCAGTGATGACCACAAGAAACTGTGGGACTTTGTGACCTCGACTTTGCTCTGCTTGTGTAAAGAGTGGACCCATGAATGTCAGTCCTTCTCCTGTGTATGTCCCACCCCATTCTTGTACAGTATCAATGACGGCTTTCTCCAATGTCTTGGAATCTGAATGGTCTGCCACATTTATTTCTAACTTTGGTGAATTTGAGTATTTGGCGACGCCCACGCGGACATGCTGTGGCCCAACACGGAAGGTAGTTAGGAACTCAAGGATGAACATCTTCATGTCTCTGAAGTCATTGGACCCAATGCTTCCCGATTGATCGATCAGGAAGAATATGTCTGCTTCACCCGTTTGCAAGCAGCCTAGAAAAGCAAAACAAAAGTAGTAAAAGTTATTTCTAAAATGCATCAGTTGTACATTTCCTTTACATTACGGCGCTACACAGCAAACACTGGTCAATTCAAGATTTTTGGCTATTTTGCTTCGATAACATCTCTTCTGTCAGTATAAATAAAAGGTTGAAAGTGTACATAGTAGGTTTTTATTTGACTTTACCTTGTCTGTGAGCGTCAGTGTTTTTCTCCTACACAACCATCTCCTATATAAACAATCTTTAATGGCCATGATGACATCTATAAATTAGAAACTTTTACCCCATTCACCTGCATTGTACCTAATTTAAAAAAAAATCTGTGTATTGCAATTTAAATTTACTTATATTTATGATTACATTTGGTATTGATAATTTAGTTTGACGCTACCTATCGTAACAGAAAACTATTTTTCCTTATTTTTTATAGGCTATCAATATATTCTGGGGGACATTTTGTGCATATTTTAATATTGGAGGGAATGTGCCCAAATGTTGTTATAAATACGGCCATGTTTGTTGTAACTAAGAGAATGGTATTTAGATCGTCCATGTTTTGCATATTTTCAGCACACACCTATCATCTGCAGCTGATAACCACTGCATTCTCCCAAAACATTTCAGGAAAACCATCCAGACTGCTTCAGTATATTTTTAAAAATATAGATTCAAAAACCCATTTCCTTTGATTCTAAATTACTTTAGAGTTAACTGTTTGAATTTTTTTTTCAAAAACCCATTTCCAGGGGCGCTCCTGTGGTGTAGTGGATAGAGTGCGTACCATATTGGCTCTGGCCTTCGTTGCAGTGGTCGCGGGTTCAAATCTGACCCGTGGACCTTTACTGCAGGTCATCCCCCCTCTCTCTCTCTGTATCCAAATTTCAACTCTGTACTGTCTAATAAAGCTTGAAAATGCCCAAAAATTATATATAAAAAAAATTAAAATCCTGTAATTCTAAATTACTTTACACTTTAGCGTTTGAATATTCTTTTTTTAAATAAATTTAAAATGTTACTCACTTGTCACGTGCTCTGTCGTCATGGCGGCTGTGGTGGGGGCCAATTCTGTCAGGGAAAAATAATCTAGATTCAAAAACCCATTTCCTGGGGCGCTCTGGTGGTATAGTGGATAGAGCGGGTACCATATTGGCTCCTGCCTTCATTGCAGTGGTCATAGGTTCAAATCTGACCCGTGGACCTTTACTGCAGGTCATCCCCCCTCTCTCTCTGTCTCCCCATTTCAACTCTGTAGTATCTAATAAAGCTTGAAAATGCCCAAAAATAATCTTAAAAAAATAAAAACATTTCCTGTCATTCTAAATTACTTCACAGATTACCGTTTGAATATTTTTTTTAAAAATGTTTTAAAATGTTACTCACTTGTCACTTGCTCTGTCGTCATGGCGGCTGTGGTAGGGGCCAACTCTGCCAGGGACAAAAAATATAGATTCAAAAACTCATTCATGTATAGCTGTAAAGTATGCATCGCAAACTGCGTCATATACCAGAAAACGCTGCAAAAACTCAAGTTGGAAGATTATGTGTGATTAAGGTGGAAACATGTTTTAATAATGCGACTTAAGATCGGAAAACAGCCAATGCCATCCTGTCGGATGGGACAGGAATTTTTGTCAGAAAAGAACACGAAAATGTCATGACATCAGATGCCTGGTTATTTGCTGGAAGGGTGTCCTGGGATGGAGTCACATTTCCAGCCTGAATTATTGTTTTAGTCCACACATGCTCTCTACTATCAAGTGGTGTGTGTTGCCCTTTACTGCCAAATAAAAAATATGTTAGACCTGCACTTTAAATTCTAGTACAAACCATTTATTCCTTACCCTCTTTAGAACAGATGTCTCTGATGATGTCATCCTTGATGGGATTGAAACCGTCAAAATTCTTGACGGAGAATTTTTTGGCGGGATCGCCGGCAATCTCTAGCAACTGAGCCTCAACTGCGCCGCTCACTCCAATGGCGTAGACAGTGATTCCCTGTGCTCTGAGTGTTTCTGCAGGACTCTTGACCTCATCACTGGATTCTCCATCAGTCATGACCACAAGAAACTGTGGGACTTTGTGACCTCGACTTTGCTCTGCTTGTGTAAAGAGTGGACCCATGAATGTCAGTCCTTTTCCTGTGTATGTCCCGCCCCCGTCTTGTACAGTATCATTGACGGCTTTCTCCAATGTCTTGGAATCTGAATGGTCTGTCACATCAATTTCTAACTTTGGTGAATTTGAGTATTTGGCGACGCCCACGCGGACATGCTGTGGCCCAACACGGAAGGTAGTTAGGAACTCAAGGATGAACATCTTCATGTCTCTGAAGTCACTGGACCCAATGCTTCCCGACTGATCGATCAGGAAGAATATGTCTGCTTCACCCGTTTGCAAGCAGCCTAGAAAAGCAAAACAAAATCAGGAAAACCATCCAGACTGCTCAAGAGTATTTTTAATTTGGGACATTTTGATGCTAAAATAAACCTAAATCTAAATGTTATTTGAATTAATGGGTTACCTTCGGTTAGACTGTAGCAAATGAATTGCCAGCCATGGTTACAGGGGTAGTCTACCCATATTCCAGAGTCGCCGAAGAATGCATACACACAATCATACTTGGCGTTGTTAGTAGGTCGACCCTGATACCAGAACCTAAATGAGGAACCACTTCCGTCCGACCACTTCCAGGAGTCTCTGAAAAGGCCGATCCAGACTCCTGTTCCTGGAGGTACCAGCTCTTTCACCTTTTCGTTCTCTGCATTGTTTCTCACACTGACCAGGTCTGTGTAGTGTTCTCTGCAGAAGCTCTGAGCCTCAGTCCACGACATACTGCTGCTGGTGAGGTGATATGTGACATGTGACCCTGAAAATAGACCACAGAGAGGCACTGTACAGTAGAGGGACCATAACGTACATTTTGTTTAAACAATTTTTTTTCAACAGTCTTTCCAAATCAATAAGAAACAAAAACTCCCTTAAAATCTACACTCAGTACATGGTTCCAGATAATTTTTCTCAATAAATTCAAAAATATTTATTCTGTAAAACTAAGGTGTTGTGTACAGAAACTGTATGAAAAGTGTTACACATATAATGTTAGTATGTTTCACTGATTAATACATCAAAGTCTAACGTGTCAAAGAGAAGCAGAGAAGTGGAGAAGTGGAAGATCAAGAAACTAAACTCTTGTTATATGGTGTGACTTCATATCCTCACCTCGGACATCACAGCAGACTGCCTTATAGGGTCCGTCACATGATGTGTCGCTCCATAGTCCATCATCCCCCATCAGTCCACAGTATGGTCCACTGGTTTTGGTTGATTCTCCGGTCGACCACTTTCTAAACTCCATCTCTCCGTGTTTGTAGAAACTGCTGTCTGTCAGTGACCACATCCAGCTGTACATGTCAGTACGGTGCAGCCCTATCCAGACATACTGAAACAGTATTTGATTGTGTTACTTTAGCCTCAACTGTCATAGGAAGCTGAAATAGACACTTTTCGAGGACAAGAAACACTTGAGAAAAAAAAGGGACTGGAGCCTTAAAACTGTGCAGACAGACTAACTTTGTCTTCATCAAATGGACAAAGACACAAGGCATCATCAAATCAAAAGGACTCAGACATACCTTAAATCTACAAATACAAATTAAATACACATACACATATAAGTCAATACACATACTCATACATACATCTCTGTGATGTTGAGAAAGAAAAGGGAAGATAGAACAGCAAATGCAATAAACAGAATGAAGGTTTTAAGAAGTGATTTAAAAGAACTCACTGATTCAGGAAGCCTTATCTCCGTTTTTCGTATTCATTTGTACTTCTGTATTCATTTTCTCTAATCATAAGTTTTTTTTGTGAGTGGATAAAAGTGGATAATTTGAAACACTGATTTAAATGGAACCAGTTTAAATGTAAGAGATCACAAGCTAAAACGTTTGTGAACCTGAAGGGGTTAAATGACATATTTTATCAACAAAAAGGTAAAGGACAAGTACGTCTAAATGTTACTGAAGTACAGTCTATCTACTTTAACTTTACTCTAAATCTTTGAAATGTCAGAGAGAGAGACAAGTGAACTTACATGTCCCCCTATATGTGTCAGCTTGCTCAGGCTGTTCACATCCTCCATGTTGTCTATAGTTGCCAGGTCTGTGTAGTGTTCTCTGCAGTAACTCTGAGCTTCAGTCCAGGTCATCCATTCATTAACATAATGGTACGTACGTCCAGCATGTGACGAGACAGCACACAGCCCTGTAGAGACAGTGAATAATGATAAAATGGTAATGTCAATATTAAATAACCAAATAATAGTCTTTAGGCTTTAGGTCTCAGTGTGTTTAGGTTAGATTGGTCATTTGTTTGCCTTCATTAATTTCCAGTTTAATATAGTCTGTGGCTTTCTACATGTCCACGTTGATGCAGGTTGTTGGTTGAACAGGTGTTATAAAGTTTGAGCTTTTTACTTTTGAAGGTTTTATTGCACTCAGGCTACTAACGAGCAGAGTTAACGTCAACTGGGTAACTTTAATCTTTAGGTTATCTTTCATCACTCTTCCGTGGCTGTGACTGGAGCCCGACGGCGACTCCCTGTGTGTGTGTGTGTGTGTGTGTGTGTGTGTGTGTGTGTGTGTGTGTGTGTGTGTGTGTGTGTGTGTGTGTGTGTGTGTGTGCATGTCTGTCTGTGGTGTGTCTGCAGCGCTGGCTGATATACACACACACACACACACACACACACATACACACACACACACTGAGAAGGACAGAGAGATTCTGCAGAATAACTTATGTGTTATTTGTGATGTGAAATTAATAATTGCGTGTCTCCAGAACATATTATATTGAAATAATTGTCATAACTTTATTTAAATAAATATATGAAAAAAAAAAAGGTTTTTCGTTTAATGATTTTTCCTAAATGGTTAAGATTTACTAACCAGTTACATGTGTACACCTACTGTCAAATACTGTTGAAAGTTGTTTTTGTGACCTGCTGTTACTGTCTTGGCTGGGAAAGCACTTCCAATAAGGATGTCTTGAAAGTATAATAATTATTATAATATATACAACAAAAACAAATACTAATGAATATGATATTTCTAAGTATTTTACATCTGCATGTATAGTGTTCGTCTCACAATACATTATAGTAAAACATTTATAAATATATAAAACACTTACCTGAAGCCACGATGATGCTCAGAAGAACCGTTTCCATCGTTGTCTGTTCCCCGTCTGCCCTCTGTTAGTCTGTGACCGTCGATATGAAGCTGCTGGAATGACTCAAAGAGATATACATCAACCTCTTTACTGCACATTCAAACTGTATGCAAAGTGATTATGGGACTTAACTGTTTATCTTACACTGTACTGAACAGACTATAAGGTCAAGAATGAGCCCTAATAAAATGTAAAATGCACGCATACACACACACACACACACACACACGTTGTCTGCCTGTCATTATCACCTTGACAGAGTAGATTAACAGCCTATCTTTCTACAGGTTTAAGCAGGTTAACAGGAGTATAGATAAAGTTTGGGCTTTTTACTTTTGAACTTAAGAGCATTCTTCACGTCAACTGAGTTCAATATTCATTTTATCTTTTCATCTCTATGCCGTGGCTGTGACTGGGTGCACTAATGTGCGTGTTGCGTGTCCGCAGGGCTGGCTGACACACACACACACACACACACACAACACACACACACACACACACACACACACACACACAACCCACACACACACACACACACACACACACACACACACACACACACACACACACACACACACACACACACACACACACACACACACACACACACACACACACACACACACACACACACACACACACAACACACACACACACACACACACACACACACACACACACACACACACACACACACACACACACAGAGAGAGAGAGAGCGCGGGGCAGCCGGATTCTGCTGACTAGCTTTTTATCTTTATTCAAATAGTTTGTGTAATTTCAGATTTTAAATTAATTAATGCGTGTTTCTAGAACACATTGAAGTCATTTTCAAAACTAAAAAACTAAAAAAAAAGAAGAAGAAAAAAAAAAGGCAGCGTTTATTGATTTTATGACTTAATAACCGGTTACATGCGTACACGTGCACACCCCTAGTAGGTAAACCCCGACCTAGGACTCCTGCCCTGATACCTCCATTGCTAGTCCCTCTCTAGGGGCAAAGATAAGCAGCTCTAACAGTTTAAATTATAGAAAACAAGGGGACTTACCGAAGCGTTGTTGGAGAAACCTTGGTGAAGTGGATGGAAAATCGAAGTAGGGGAAAAATTCTTAGAAATAGTCTTTCAATAGATCAAGTGATCTACTTTGTTTAAATGACCGAAATCTCAAACGGAGCAAAAGCCTTGAAGAGTATCCTCGCCTCTCTCTCTCTCTTCTGTCTGTCGCTGTTGGTCCGAACATGTCAAAGTGAATATCACCTGTTACTCCTCCAGTATATAGTGGATATTTGGGGATTGACGCCCTGCCTTCGCACGAGGCATATTTCCATATTCATATTTTAGTTTGAAACAACATTTGCATATCAGGAAAGGTTATGTGCAAAGCGTGACGTTTCCTTCTGCTATGGACACACAGTGAACCTGTCTGCAGCTCATTACTGTCCTGTCACATGCAGAGAATTTGCATGTTTCCAAAACAGTCTTCCTAGAAATGAAGGCAAGAACCGGTAAATTTTTGCTATTTTTGTCAATTTTGCTATTTTTTTCTCCTTACATACACACACACACACACATAGCCTACACACTGTCACCTTTGACATATTTTCAAGTGACAACACGCGCTATGCTACATACACCGTTAGAAAGCATTGTTAGCTGTGGCTAGTTAGCACATAATTTCTCACTTTAACTGAAATAGTAGAACTACACTTAAACTTATTTTTCACATGGAGACTCACCAAGAGAATCGCTTCACAGTGCGGGCTCCACGGGACTAGAAGGAAAATATTTTTTCTGACGTAGCTAGCTAGCTAAAAACTCATCTAATAAACGTAGCAGGTCCTTCACACGTTTTCACAGTCTCAAAAATCACTAATTTATCATCTAAATATCTAGTTCTGTATTCTAAATCAACATTAGAATCTTTTAAAATTAGCTTCGTTTACACAGAGAGGTTTGACTCAGCCACTGTCACTTTTTAAAAGTCCCGAAAAGAGCAATTCTCCGTAGCTCTCGCGGGTAGACAGTAAAAGAAGGCGGGTCTAACTCCTGATTGGCTGGCTAACTAGGCCAACTGATATGTCATTTGATTTTACTGTGATTGACAGGTGATTTAAACGAATCAAGCAATATCATATAGATTTATTTATTTATTTATATAGATACGTATAGAATAGAGATTAAAGGCTTTTAAATAATTTTCTGTTGTAATGTTGTAATGTCTATGGTGAAGACAGTAAAGGAATGAGGATTTTAATATGGAAATGTGTTGGGCTGATTGAGGCGTTTTGGAATATATGTATTTTTATATTTTTATATTTGTATTGTTTATTCTATTCTATTCTATTCTATTCTATTCTATTCTATTCTATTCTATTCTATCTGAAGAAGAAGAAGACGTTTGCTCGACCTTTATTTTGAAAATCTTAACCGGAATGTTTTTTTTTTCTTCTAACGGTTCTTGAGGAAGTATGATGAGACGTACTTCCGTGTTGCCAGTTTTAATAACAAACGCATATTACAGTGGTGCCAGACGAGCCATGTCCACCAACGTTAACGCTAATATAGTGATAGTAGGGAGCGGGATTTCAGGAATAGCGGCCGCCCAAAGGCTCGTCAAAGCCGGGTTTCAGAATGTGAAGATACTGGAGGCGACTTCCAGAAGTGGAGGAAGAATCAAAACAGGCAGACTGGGTGAGTGGGGCAGTGTGTAGCAAGCAACCTCAGGTAGTGATGTTACGTCCGACACGGAAGCCCCGAAGCCTGTGTCGAGCAAAGGGGGCGTGTCCAGATGAAGCCTGTCTCGAGGCCTGTATCGTTTGTCACAGCACCACGTGACTAAACACAAACGAAGCCCCGTTTGACAAACGGGGCTTCGTTTGTGTTTAGTCACGTGACTGCCTCGTGAACCACTCATCCAACAACGTATATAAACACCACTCATCCAACACTCTATATATGTATTATGTTATAATATACTATTATTATATTATATGTGTCAATATATCACAAATGACCAATTTATATTTTTATATACAATCATTATTACTCTATCAAAATACCAGGATCAGGATAGATTAGGTTTTTCATCTGGCTTTAAAATACCTCTAATGGAGATTTTTACACACTGGAAAAATAACAGAGAGACACTACTGTAACATACCAGCAGATGTCAGTATTCCTAAATGAGCTGTTAAATGGGGCTTTGTCGATCAGGCCTTTTGGTGAAGCATTTGGCCCGAAAGATTCGATCAATTCACGGGGCCTCATCTCACCATCACTAACCTCAGGCTATACAGTCAGGTGGCAAGTCAAGTCAAGTCCAACTTTATTGTCAATATGAATATTGACAATGCAAATACATCGAAAACACAACAACTGATAAAGAGAAAAAAAGCAATTGAAACATGTGTAGGATGGCTACAGTTTAGAGCAACTGGCAACGTTGACTGCAGTTTACCCTTCAAAGTGGGTAAAAATCGTAAAAACCTGATAGGCTATTTTATTGTGGAGAATCAAAGGTCAAAAACTATTTTACACTCACTGTTGTCTCGCTCTGCCGGAGCTGCAGACAGAGGTGTAGTGCAACAATAGGCCTACAGTATTATACAGTGTTGTTGAAGCTACTTTTTCAGCTTTGCAAACTTACCAATGTCTTCACACTGGAAGAAGTTGAACTGAAGGAGAATCCTAGTTTGGTTAACTGGAGTTACTTAGAAAAAGTGGTTCTATAAGGAATGGGATCTAACAACGCTTAGTATTGTCTCACCTGTTGAGTGTAATGTATTGTAACTTGTAACTATTGCTGGCTGGCCTACTCCAAAAAGTTAAAACAAAACTGGGTGAAGCAGCGTTCTGTTATTATGCTACTCAGATCTTATCCAGACATGTTAGACAAGCCCATCCTCGTCTAAACTGTGTATATTTAGTTGCTTGGTTAGTTTTCGCTTTAAGTTGCCTTGTTTTGCCTTAACTTTTTATATTGACTTTTCTGTTTCCATCATAACACCACTCAATATTGAGTATGAACAATGACAATATATAAAAAATAATTTTATCAACTTTTTTTTTTACTTGTATGTGACGTTGTGTCAGGTTGATATGCTGTACTGCAAGAATGTTGTTAATTCTGTGCAGCATATATGTGAAAACATATATGATATGGTAGGTGTAAGGTTAGGAAGGCTTAACTTTTTATTATGTATGTGATGGTGTGTACCTATGCGAATGAAAAAAATATACTAGTATTGTATATAAATAACCACAATGTAAAATAAAAAGGCTGATGACTTAAAGGAATACTTCACCCATACGGAACCAGCGTTCTATGATTATAAAATAACTATTATAATATAATGAATGAGGTTTTTCTTCCCTCAGTCTTCACTTGGCCCAGCTGTCCTGTTATTCCTGACCCTTACTGTGATGTCACAGTAAGGAAACTGTAGGGTTAAACAGTGAGACCATAAAACACTCTTTCTGCCTTTTCTCAGGCTAGGGTGATCCGATTTTTTAAAAAATTGCACATTTATACTAAATAGGATCTCCAAGTTCAATACACCTTCATATTCCAACCGGTGAAGTAGGCCTTTAATTTTAAATTTATTTTTTCAACTTTTTATTATGTATGTGATGTGTACCTATGATTGAAAAAAAAACAAAAAAAACACTAGAATTCAATGTGTTTTCTGTGCAGGTGATAATGTGGTTGAGATCGGAGCTAACTGGATCCACGGGCCGTCGGAGGAGAATCCAGTGTTTCTATTGGCTCGTCGGTACGGCCTGCTGGACCCAGAGAGCCTCACACAGGAGAACCAGAGCCTGGACATAGGAGGACATCCACCCTTCATACCAAACATCTTCACCAGCTCAGGTAACACACACACACACACACACACACACACACACACACACACACACACACACACACACACACACACACAGGCAGTGGATATAGGAGGAAACCCACCCTTTGTCCCTAACATCTTCACTAGCTCAGGTAATGATAATAATAAATATGATACATATATATATTCAAAACTAAGAGACCACTCCAAATGTTCAGTGTCTCTCGTTTTACTATTTATAGGCATATGTTTGAGTAGAATGAACATTTTGGTTTTATAGTATAAAATACTGACCACATTTCTACCAGATTCACAATACATTTTTTGTCATTAAGAGCATTTCAAATAAGTAATGTAGAGATGAAGATTGAAGAAAAATCCAGACTGGTCTCTTCATTTTTTCTAGAGCTGTAAGTTCAAAATAACAATCAGAATCAGAAATATTGCATTGAGGGGGAAATTTGGTTTGTTATAGTTGGTCCAATCTAGAAAATTGAAACATAAGTAGAAAGAAATAAGTGTCCAGATTGAAGTATGTGCTTAATGCCTGAAGTCAAACAGTAAAAAAATGTCAACAATACACTAAACACTGAACATTTGAACTGGCCTCTTGATTTTTTCCAGAGCTGTAATTTACATTTAATTGTGTGTGTCTGGGTCTGTCTGTCTGTCTCTCTGTGTGTGTCTGTCTGTCTGTCTGTCTGTCTGTCTGTCTGTCTGTGTGTGTGTCTGTCTGTGTGTCTGTCTGTCTGTCTGTCTGTCTGTCTGTCTGTCTGTCTGTCTGTCTGTCTGTCTGTCTGTCTGTCTCTCTGTGTGTGTCTGTCTGTCTGTCTGTCTGTCTGTCTGTCTGTCTGTCTGTCTGTCTGTGTGTGTGTCTGTCTGTGTGTCTGTCTGTCTGTCTGTCTGTCTGTGTGTCTGTCTGTCTGTCTGTCTGTCTGTCTGTCTGTCTGTCTGTGTGTCTGTCTGTCTGTCTGTCTGTCTGTCTGTCTGTCTGTCTGTCTGTCTGTCTGTCACTCTGCCTGTCTGTGTGCAGGGCGTAAGCTGTCTGTGGAGGATGTGCTTCCGGTTCAGGAGTTGTTTGATGAAGTGATGTCTGAATGTACAGAGTTCTGCACTAAAGGAGGAGAGCCGTGGCCCACTGTGGGCAGTTACATACGCTCTAAGGTAAACGCTTCTTTCTTTTTTTTGGGCATTTACAAGCTTTATTAGATAGTACAGAGTTGAAATGGGGAGAGAGAGAGGGGGGATGACCTGCAGTAAAGGTCCACGCGTCGGATTTGAACCCGCGACCACTGCAACGAAGGCTGGAGCCAATATGGTACGCGCTCTATCCACTACGCCACCGGAGCACCCTGGTAAATGCTTCTTAAAGGTGCTCCGAGGAACTTTCAGTGTGGTTAATTCTTGCGCCCCCCTTTGGACAAAAGCGGAAGTGTTTTTACTTTACGCCAGCTGTTGTTCCTGGGTGAGCGTATACCCATGACAAAGGCATCAAGAAAAACCATGTAAAAAAAATAGCATTATTTGCACTGATGATCTCGTTTGCTGTTACATGTAATTTATGATTATCAGAGGAAAAATTAGACTGTTTCAGAAACATTTAAAAGAAAAGAAAATTGTGCGTGTGTGTCTGTGTGTGTCTGTGTGTCTGTCTGTCTGCGTCTGCGTGTGTCTGTCTGTCTGTCTGTCTGTTATTCTCTTACAGGTTCCACAGCGCGTAGCAGAGCAGTGGAAAGACATCGACGCAGCCACCCGATCGCTCAGACTGTGTGTGATCAGTAACATGATGAAGTTGGAGTGTTGTGTGAACGGAGCTCACAGTCTGGATGAGCTGGGTCTGGGGGCCGCTGGGCTCTACAAGACCCTCCCCGGACTGGACTGCACCTTCCCACGGTTGGTAATGATAATAAAAAAATTATATAATTATAATAATCAGGTAATTGAAAATAAGAACATGATAATATTTTTTAAAGTTTTACTTGATAAATCAACAATATACAGCTCTGGAAAAAATTAAGAGACCACTCCAAATTTTCAGTGTCTTTTGATTTACCGGTACCCTTTATAGGCATATGTTTGAGTAGAATGAACATTTAGATTTTATAATATAAACTACTGTCAACATTTCTACCAAATTCACAATAAAAATATTGTCATTAAGAGCATTTTTAATAAGTAATGTAGCGATAAAGATTAAAGAAAAATCCAGACTGGTCTCGTTTTTTTCCATAGCTGTATACAGTATATTATACAGTTATTTGTCTGACTGTATTGACTATCACTGTGTCATAATTTTCCTGTCTGCCTTCCAGAGGCTACGAGGGCCTGGTCAGTAGCCTGATGTCGGAGCTGCCTGCTGGGCTAGTGACGTACGACCGGCCGGTGCGCTGTGTTCACTGGAACAACTCAGAGAGCAGAGGGGAGCCGGTCACCGTAGAGTGTGACCACGGGGAGAAGACTCAGGCTGACCATGTTATAGTCACTGTGCCTCTAGGTAGAATACTATGCTATACTATACATCCATACACACACACACACACACAACACACACACACGCATGCACTCACTCTCTCTCTCTCTCTCTCTCTCTCTCTCTCTCTCACTCACTCACTCACTCACTCACTCACTCACTCACTCACTCACTCACTCACTCACTCACTCACTCACTCACTCACTCACTCACTCACTCACTCACTCACTCACTCACTCACTCACTCACTCACTCACTCACTCACTCACTCACTCACACAGAAGACTACTGCTGACCATGTTATAGTCACTGTGCCTCTAGGTAGAATACTATGCAATACTATACATCCATATCCACAACCACATGCATTTAATGTATTGATTTTTTGCTATTTTTTCATATTTGCTGGAATTTAATAAGATCAACAAATTATACAAGAATTATAAAGCTGTAATTCTTCACACAAAATGTAAAACTTATTAGCAGGTTGTTTAGATGTCTGCACACACACACACGCACGCGCTCACTCACTCACTCACTCACTCACTCACTCACTCACTCACTCACTCACTCACTCACTCACTCACACCCCCCCCCCCCCCCCCACACACACACACACACACACACACCCACTGTTCATAACCTTACATGTTGTGTGTTTTACAGGCTACCTAAAGCAGCACCATGCGTCCCTGTTCCGCCCCCCTCTGCCTCTACACAAGCTTCACTCGGTCCAGAGACTCGGCTTCGGCACGAACAATAAGATCTTCCTGGAGTTCGACTGTCCGTGGTGGGACCAAGACTGTGAGGCCATCCAGTTTGTCTGGGAGGACGAGGTGAGACAGACAGACAGGCAGACAGAGAGAGACACACAATGCTTTTTTACAGCACCCACAAACAAACCATAGATAGTGAAACAAACAAACACCTGCACCATCACAACATTCCATCTCCGTTCCATCTCTTGTCATGTCACGATCCCTTACTTTGTCGACTCTCCCTGAGATTTCTTCACATTTTTTAATCCCGGTAAAGGGTTTTTTTTTTTTACTGGGAGTTTTTTCTCAGCCGAGCTAAGGGTGTAAGGGCAGAGGTAGATAGATAGATAGATAGATAGATAGATAGATAGATAGATAGATAGATAGATAGATAGATAGATAGATAGATAGATAGATAGATAGATAGATAGATAGATAGATAGATAGATAGATAGATAGATAGATAGATAAGGGCAGAGGGTGTCATATTGTATGGAATGTAAAGCCCACTGAGACAAATTTCTATTTGTGATTTTGGGCTATACAAATAAAACTGATTTGATTTGATTTGTGTCTCAGGATCAGTTGGTGGACCAGGTTGCAGACGTTCACAGATCCTGGGTCAGGAAGCTGTTTGGATTCACCGTGCTCAAACCAACTGAAAGGTATGTTAGCACGTAGCGTTAGCCACACAACGGCTAATCATGTTTACTGTGGTTGTTTAAGTTTTATTAAAGGGGGGGAGACACTGTAGGCATCTTTAACGGCCATTATCTCAACATTAGTTACTGTCAGCACTTATATCAACTAAACTAAAGTAATGTTATTTTCTGATTCCTGATTTATTTTCTTCTTTAAAATATATATATTTAAAGAGATATAAATGTATACATAATTAGTTAGATATTGCCAATTTTACATATTAATTAAATCCTTTTTGGAAAAACGATTTATTTGAAAAAATAATAGCAAACTTTAAATGTAATTAATCAACTGGCAAAGTTTCATGATGATACTTATTAATGTAAACAATGTTAAATGTAATTGTTATGAATGTAATCCTGTGTGTGTGTGTGTGTGTGTGGTGTGTGTGTGTGTGTGTGTGTGTGTGTGTGTGTGTGTGTGTGTGTGTGTGTGTGTGTGTGTGTGTGTGTGTGTGTGTGTGTGTGTGTGTGTGTGTGTGTGTGTGTGTGTGTGTGTGTGTGCGCGTGTGCGTGTGCGTGTGCGTGCGTGTGTGTGTGTGTGTCTTCACCCCCCAGGTACGGCCATGTCCTGTGTGGGTGGATCGCTGGTAAAGAGTCAGAGTTTATGGAGACACTGTCTGAGCTGGAAGTCACTCACACCCTCACACAACTCATACGACGCTTCACAGGTCTGTCACATACACTGGGCAACAACACTCCTCCATAGAGAGCATAGATAATACTTTATTATCTTACTAAATTTGTCTTGCAGTACAAGCTCCCAACAATTGTACATGAAGACATGAAACGACATTAAAAACATAAACAACAACAATGAATAATAAATATGATCTCTGTCAGCCCTCCTTGACTAACTGAGTGTGTGTCTGTCTGTCTGTCTGTCTGTCTCTCTGCCTGCCTGCCTGCCTGCCTGCCTGTCTATCCCTCCATCCAGGGAACCCTGTCATCTCCCCTCGTAGGATCCTTTGCTCTCGGTGGTTCAGTGACCCGTGGACGTTTGGCTCCTACAGTCACCCGGCAACAGGCTGCTCTGCCCAGGACCTGGACAACATGATGGAGCCTCTGCCTAACAACCGCACACACTCACAGGTACAGACGTGTGTGTGTGTGTGTGTGTGTGTGTGTGTGTGTGCTGCCTGTCGCCTGTCTTGGCCAGGACTAAAAACAGAAATGTTCAGCCTACACACTTTCACATTGGCCTAAGAAAAAAACCGCTTAAACCCCCTAACATCCAGCTTGTGTCTGCAGTGTGAATGAGTGCAATAGGCATTCAGTCCTCGGTCAAATGACCTCTGAGGCGCTTGTGGTCTAGACATAGGATCAGATTTAACCCACGTTTTCAAAAAATCTGTAATTTTGTTATGAAAAGTAAATAACTCGGACATGCTTGTCTCTCTCTCTCTCTGTGTCTCTCTGTCTCTCTCTCTCTCTCTGTCTCTCTCTCTCCCTCTCTGTCTCTCTCTCTCTCTCTGTCTCGCTCTCTCTCTCTCTCTCTCTCTCCCTCTCTCCCTCTCTGTCTCTCTCTCTCTCTCTCTCTCTCTCTCTCTCTCCCCCTCTCTCTCTCTCTCTCAGCCCCTTCAGGTCTTGTTTGCAGGCGAGGCCACTCATCCCTGTTACTTCTCTACGGTCCACGGAGCCCTTCTCTCTGGATGGAGGGAAGCAGACAGACTGATCGCTCACTACACCAACACTGCCTCAACTCAGGCCATGGCCAAGGCAAAGCTTTAAAAGATACAACAAATACTGCTATATATCCATTTTATTATGGATTTATAGCTTATATCTACAACTTCTTGATCAAAAACTGTGTTGATTTGGAGTACTGTCCACTCAAACAACTTGTGTGTCTTTATTTGCTCAGGCCAAGGCAAAGCTGTGAAAGATACAACAAATACTGCTTGTATACAAAGAAAATGATCACATGTATTGCGTCTATATATAACATCTGATCACAAACTATGATCCCACTGTTGATTGATTGGCTATGAGAAATACAATACTGCTGTTTTAGTTCTATTTTATTATAGATTTCTAGCATCTATATTATAACATCGGCAACTTATTGATCACAAACTATTGATTATTTGATTGATTGATTGATTGATTGATTGATTGATTGATTGATTGATTGATTGATTGATTACATTTATTTCAGACACATCAAAATAAAAATCAGACGTATCAAAAATACAAAATGTATAATAAAAAAATATAATATTTTTGTAATAATAAAAAAAAAAAAATCTGAGATGTTTCAATAATATGCAAATCTAATCATTTTAAAAAATGTGGATGTGAGACAAAGCCAGAGGTTAAATCTTTATATAATTTTTACAACATACAGTATTTGTGTCCAAAGTTTTTACAGAGCAGAATTTGCTGCTTGAAATAACAATGTTTTTGCCTTAATCAGTGCCGTTTGATAACTCTAATGACATAATGTTGTTGAAACTTGGACTGTGCCATTATTGTCATTATCGGACAAGTTGTGGACACAGTTGTGATTTTTTTATCCAATACATGAATGATTAAGGTTAAGTTAAATTATATAATGAAAGGACTATATGTATATTTTTGTTAAAAAAGCTGAATATGTGAAAGTGAATGAAATTACACATGTTCTATTACGTACAACTAAATCTACATTATCTTGTCTATCTGTCCTGGGAGAGGGATCCTTCCTTTATCCTTTATTGTACTGATTTCATTTTATAATTTAAGAGTAAATTCCATCCAATTTTCAACTCTCTGCTTTGCTAATGTTTATGAATTGTAATAAACTCACGTTGTGAAGAAATCATAAATATATCAATAAATTATTTTAAGTAACAGTTTTGTTTGACGTCAATGAATAAATGTATTTTCAGTTTCACATGTTTGTGCTGAAAGATTTTTTTACAAAGATCCATTTCACCTTTTTTAGATTTTTTTTTTTCATTTACCAATAAAATTAACTCACAATATTCTGTCTGACATTTTGCACTTGCACATTTCTCACATTATAGTTGATTTATAAAATATAAATCATAAAGTGAAAGAGACTTGGCTTTAGGAAAAGTGTAAAACCCTTTTATATACTATCTATGGTAAAAACCTAAAGTAATTATTTGAATTATTACATAATCAAAATCACAGGCCATATCTGTCCGGTGAGAAATGACAGGTAAATAAGGCAAAATATTTTACTTCTAGATATCTTTATTCATTTTACATTTCAATAAACTGGTCTAACAAATAATGTAGTTTTTTCTGTATGTATCTGTTGTTCCATTTTTGTCCATTAGATGGCGGTAATGCATCTTCAATTTGTTTTGCCAACCGCTAGAAAACTGCCGAAGAAGAACAGCGGAAGCAAGTGTAAACAGTAGCTCAACATGTCCAGGTTAGAAAGAGGGGTTTTATAGATAGCTATTCGGTCTAAATGAGTGTTTTATTACCACCGATGAATTACACGTGTTGATATATAGATGAATAGCAGTCATGAAGCTGTACCAGGCTCTACGGAGCGCCGCAAACTTCCGGACCGTGTTCGACTTTGGTGCACGTGAAGTGGCTCATTGGTTCCCAGGACACATGGCTAAAGGTGACACCTCGTTCTAGTGTTATAATATTTCCACAATATTGTTGACACTTCGTCTAAATAAAGGATAATGTATAGCGGATAGGCCACTCTTGAGAAGTCGGGCTATTGTTAACATTGAAGGTTATTACAAAGCTTCTGACTAAATAATTAATTTAAGCTAAATAACGATTTACAAATGGTTTCATTGAAGAAAAAAAAATTGTCAACTACAGTCAAAACTTCCACCATAGCAACGGTAACTGTGTAACGTCTTGACTGGAATATAATCAGACACAATATTGTCACTCACTCAATAGTATCTAAGTTAGGGATAATGTATAGCAAATGGGTCACTCGAGAAATAAAGACAGACAAGGTTGAAGGGTATAACACGGCTACTAAAATAAAGATAAAAAATGTTACCAAAATATTGATTCAAGCAACGGTAACGATGTAGCTCTGTTGCCAAAACTTCCTCATTTGGTCTTGACTGGTCTCTTTTCAGACATTTCATACATTAAAAGTCATGTTGAAAAAGTATTCCATTGTTTTTGAAGGAGTAGTAGCCTATGTAACTGTTTTAATTTATTTGTAGATGATTGAACAAAGATTAGCGATCGATCAAAACGATGTCCGTAGCAACTGTCTCCGTTATCCACCATAGCAACGGTGAATTGACCTCAACAGCGGTCATCGTCGAGAAATGTCATACTGTAAAATGCAGTGATTGACCTATAAAAACACAACATTTATCAGTGTCCCTGCCATAATAGCCTTATTTAAGTTAAAGACCTATTTCACCGGTGGAAATATGATATGGAGGTGTATTGAACTCTGAGATCCTATGTAGTATAAATGTGCACAACTTTTAGAAATTGGTTCATCCTAGCCTGAGAAAAGGCAGAAAGAGTGTTTTATGGTCTGACTGTCTAACCCTAGATTTTCCCATGTGTGGGAATATGGGATAAAGTAGGGTTAGGATTAACAGAGACAGCTGGGCCAAGGGAAGACTGAGGAAAGACTGAGGGAAGAAAAACCTAATTCATTATATTATAATAGCGATTGTATTAATGATAGAACGCCGGTTCCATATGGGTGAAGTATTCCTTTAAATATTGTCTGTTTTATATTTTGACCCTATTTGTTTTTGCAGGACTAAAGCAGATGAGAGCCAGCCTCAAGAGTGTGGACTGCATCATAGAAATCCATGATGCCAGGATATCCTTTTTTTTTAATTTTACTGAATTAAAATTAAAATCTATCATCATATCTTTAGAGTTGTATTAATATAAGTTCTGTTAAGTCCAGGAGATGCTTGCTGTTGAATTGTTTTGTTTGTTTTTAAATATTATTTTTCTGCATTTTTTTCTTTTCTTTATTAAACAGATTTTGGGGGGACAGAGTTGAAATGGGGTAAAGAGGGGAAGACATGCAGAGAACTAACCCAGATCGGATTTGAACCCTGTTGAATAATAATAATACTATTTTTTTTACAGGACTTTGCAAAAGAAGGCTTAATTTTTTCTACTAAATGTATTAGCATTAGTAGCATATTATCCATTTAGATTGTATTTTGTCTTTAACTGGAACCACATCCCGTTCTCTGGAAGGAACCCCGCGTTCCAGGAGACTTTAGACGTCAGACCTCATCTGCTAGTGCTCAACAAGATGGACCTCGCTGATCTGAATAACAAGCAGGTCGGACAATACTAAGATTTGGTTTTATTCTAATATTCAAATGTTTTTTGATGTTTTTTTTTCAAATATGTTGTGGCATTTTTATAGAGTTCTTGGCGGCCTTATCAGTGCAGGAGTCACTAGGGCTGACTCCTGTTGATGCATTATTATTATTGTATTGTTTACAGTTTACCACATCCACAATCACACCAACAACTTCCAAAATGTTGCATGTCATAAACACAATAGATAGACTAACAGAGGTCGATGAAGGACAGCAAGGTAAAGATAATAATCTAAAATAGATAGCAATACAAATAGATACAATTAATAGTGATAAAATACATATTATATAGAGATGTGTATATGTATCCATGTGTCCACCATGTATGTCAGTTGTTTTTGTGAGGTAAAACTAAACTACGAATCGCTGCTACTTTTTTAGTAGCATGTTATTAGCATTTGGAAAGTCACTGTCAATTTTAAAAATGTTATGTTTCATTTATCTTTTAGAGAATTCTGAAGAAGCTGGAAAAGAAGGGCTTTAAAGACGTTGTCTTCACCGACAGTTTGAAACAAAGAGATGAAAACATTAAAAAGGTAACAGCTCTTCTCCCCTGTGGACTAAAAATAGTATATTATGAGCATGAACGTGCATTTTATTCCTGTTTTCTCCTCTGGTCAGTTGGTGCCGACAGTGGTGGAAATTATTGAGAGCAATCCACGCTTCAACAGAGACGAGGTAATGCTTATTTCCATCAATAAAATAATAGATTAAAGGTGGAGTCAGTGATTCTGGAGATCGCTTGTTGTGTCTAAATCAGTGAATATCTCCTCATGATCCGCTACCTGTCTGTACTGGGTGTGCGCTGTAAAAAATTCTGCTGTTAATACACAGCCTAAGCTCTGTAAACATGTTGCTAGCTACAGTGGGCCCCCTTTGTTTACATCAACTTTGTTCTCACATACTAGTTTACAGAGCCTAGGCTGTGTATTAACACCAGACTTTTTTCCAGCACACACACACACACACACACACACACACACGCACAGTACGGACCTTTTATTTTCACTAAAAACTCAGAGGGTAAAAGTATGTACACACTGTTTATTGGCCATTCTCTTACCTCTGTCATGTAAATCTTTCAGAGTACAAAGTTCTGCCTGATGGTGATTGGAGTGCCCAATGTGGGGAAGTCTTCTCTCATTAACGCATTACGCAGAACTAACCTGAAGAAAGGTATTTGTACTGTAATACATAAAACAATATAATATCTTAAAGTTGTTGACAGTTATAAGCAATTCATTGGTTGAATGAAATAAAATGTTTAAAATTTTAATCATACTCTAATTTCAGGCCGAGCATCTCGAGTAGGAGGAGAGCCGGGTATAACCAAAGCAGTTCTGACTAGAATTCAGTGTGTGTGTGTGTGTGGTGTGTGTGCGTGCGTGCGTGCGTGCGTGCGTGCGTGGTGCTCTCGTGTTTCTTTCGTGTGTCTTTGTGTGTGATTTTGTATATTACTTTATTTGCTTATGGGATCTGACCAGCTTTGTGGAGTGTGTGACTGTGTGACAGGCAGAAAAGTGTGTGTTTCCACAGGATCTTGTGTCGTGTCCCTGTCTGCCTCTCTGTCTGCCTGCCTGTCTGTTGTCTGTCTGCCTGCCTGGTGTGTCTGCCTGCCTGTCTGTCTGTCTGTGTAATATTTTGTTTACTTTATTTACCTATTTGTTCTCCCTTTCCACAGGTGTGTGAGCGACCCATAATGCACCTGTTGGACACACCTGGAGTTCTGCCTCCTAAGATAGAAAGTGTTGAGACGGGCATGAAGCTGGCTTTATGTGGTGAGCACAACGTTATTAATATATCTATTTTTTCCAACATAGCCGTCAATGTCATTCAGGAAACAATGTGTGTACACTTAGATTGACTTTGAATTTCGTCCACACCTGTCTGTCTGTATAGAAAGAAGAGGGAGGGGCATTTAAAGAAATTTCCTTTTAATCTTTTTGTATATAGATATTAAAAAATGCCTATGACAGAAAATACTTCGCTTCAAGACTCTACGCAATATGTCTATTAAAATCGATTTCAAAATTTGATGTGATTGACAAAATTGTTAACGATTAATTAGCGATCATCGATTAATAATGCCCATACCCAAGATAGACATTGGAAAACCTTCTGTGTGCTCAAACAGAAATGTGTCCTATTTTCTTCCCAGGAACTATCCTGGACCATCTAGTGGGTGAAGACATTATCGCTGACTACTTACTGTATTCTCTCAACAGGCTAGGGAAATTCAGGTAATTGTGAATAAGTGAACTTTTCAAATATATGGGCAGTGTTTTCCTTTCGCTTCACATTAATGTGATTGTTAACTGTGTGTCTGTGTGTGTGTGTGTTGTGTGTGTGTGTGTGTGTGTGTGTGTGTGTGTGTGTGTGTGTGTGTGTGTGCGTGTGTGTGTCCGTCCGTCTGTGTGTGTGTGTGCGTGTGTGTCTGTGTGTGTGTGTGTTTGTTTTTTGTGTAGTTATGTGGAGAAGTACGACCTCCAGGAACCATGTGATGACATCCACAGTGTCCTCAAACGCATCGCGGTAAAACTTGGAAAAACTCAACGTGTAACAGCTATTACAGGAGTCGGTAAGAAAATGCTAATGCAGTGTGGTCACTCGTGGTGTAGTGTTGATTCTAGCGCCCCCTTTGGACAAAAGCGGTAGTGAGTTTACAACACCACAATCTAAAGTCTTAGGTTTATTTATCGAACAGGAAAAGTTCCAGACCCGTTTGTAACTAATTTAAATAAAAAATTGAATTTTGTTTCGCAGGTCAAAAGTTATAGATATGTTGAGTAACTTAAGTTGAAAAGGAGCGTGTGTCATCATATTGTCATTTTAAATATGTAATAAAAATATATAAAAATTAAAAATATTTTGTCCCTCCTTGTCTCCTAGGTAACATCACGGTGACCCTCCCAAACTACTCAGCAGCCGCTTATGATTTCATCCGGGCCTTTAGGAAGGGCGAGCTGGGCCGAGTCATGCTGGACTGACACGCTCCAATGTTTACCTATCTTTACCTGTCCAGGACTACAGGTGGAAAATAGCAGTTTGCTAAAACCTGGTACAATGCATCTCTCCTCTTGCTCTAAACAATGTTAATGTTTCTTTTGTACATTGTCCCTGTTTAGATAAAGTTACATTACAATGAAGACAAACCACTAAAGGCTCACTCAAGGTGGAGTCAGTGATTCTGGAGAACGCTTGTTGGCAAAATCACTTTCTGTCAAAATCAGAGAATATCTCCTCACGATCCACTATCTGTCTGCACTGTGTCCATTGAAAAAAAATCTTGTGTTACTGCATAGCCTAGGCTCTGTAAACTGATATGCTGCTAGCTACGGTGGGCCCCCTTTGTTTGTATACCCTTTGTTTACGGAGCCTAGGCTGTCTATGTCCTGGTGCCTTTGACATTGTGATTATATGAAAAAGTCACCAAAGCACTGTATTCGCTGTAAATAAAACAATTTAACTTAATAATTATTATTTGTATTTTTTTCATCTTTACTATTAGAATATAAAACGGAGGGGGCCGCCTTTAGCTCAGTTGGTAAGGCGTCCCCCCCATGGGCCTCGGCCAGCAGCGGACCCTGGTTCAATTCCAGCCCGCGGTCGTTCTCTGCATGTCACTCCCCTCTCTGCCCCATTTCACCTCTGTCTCTACACTATCAATAAAAAAAAAAGCATTAAAAAAAAAGAATATAAAACAGACATCTGACATGGTGTAAACAGGATATTTATTGGCATAAAGACAGTGATAACAAACTCTTTATTCATTATGTACATACAGTAAGTGTATAGAGTGTTATAGAGTGCAATTATCAATGTGGAACAGTCTGTTGCTCCTGAGTGTGTACTGTGGATACAAAGTGATTTCTGGGATGACAAACGGACCATGAAAACTCTTTCAGACTTGAATAACAGTAAAGAGTAAGAGCTAGTTCTTGTGTCTCTTCCCAAACCATCGTACTTCATTTCATTTGTACAGAAGGTCTGGAAGGAATCGCTCAATTGACAAACGTTAACTCACTTGAAGGCGGGTGTCTGTTGAAGTTACTGGGGCAACGTCATTGATCTCAGCCACTCCCTCTGTTCGCTGATTGGACCGGCAAAAATCTGTCTGGAGAAAACCCTTGAAGACACCGCAGGCCCAGACTGACTACTGAAGGGAAATGACAATTGAGCGGAAGTACATACTAGGCGGGCGGTGCCAGCTAAGGTTCCTGTAGGAGGAAGTATAAAATACAGGAGCCAAACCTTTGGACAATCATTCAAAAATACATTTGGATTATTCTGAAATTGGCCCCACTCTCTTTCACACAGATATGTAGATTCGATATGACACGTTGAATACTGAGCTGGTAATGTACATTTGACTGTTGGAATATAAGATTATCTGTCTAAAAACATACTGCGTTCCGTATCGCATACTTTCTACTATTTAGTATGGAAGAAAAAAGATTTAGGATGTCCCGATTCTTGTGGCCAGATTTAGGATGGTTAGAAGTACCCGGATGTCCTACTACACCCGGCCAAGATTGTTAGTGTTGAAAACAGCATCCTATTTGGGTGATTCAGACCCACAATCCAGTGCGCACGTGAAGTGACGTCACATCGACGAAGCCTCCATATGAAAACAAACGGGGATGCGACGGATATAAAAGCAAGAGGCAAGATCAAGACGCAATGTTATGATGAAATAAATAAGTAAAAGTATGTCCCAATAGTATGCCTACTGCATCCTTACTAGATTATTTTTATCGTCGGATGTAGTATGTAGAATAGAAAAAAGAAAGAGTATGCGATTCGGAACGCAGGGATACAGTGTTGGGCTGCAGTGATGGTCCTTGCACCTCTGTGTTGTACCTATAAAGTCTGGTCTCTCCAGTGCAGGTTTCCAGTCTAGTCCATTCACATTATGGTCCCATCTCGACCAGAAGCTCAGAATAAAGAATTGATGATTTAAAGGCACAGTGTGTAATATTGGAGTATGTTGGTGTCATCTAGTGGTGAAAAAATCTGGATTGCAACGCTCCCTTGCTAACCCCTACCATTCTGAGAATGTATAGAAGCTACGGTGGCCTTCAAGGACAAGAAGCTATAGTTACTAAAGATGACATCATCCACCACTGCCTCAAGTCTTTCCACAATATCAAGTGATGAGGTGAAGATGTATTTAGTTATTTATTCTATAGTTCTTCTTCTTGGTCTTCCAACAGGTGCATTTCCCCAGGACACCCACTGTATATAAAACGTTTAACTTTGTCTAATTTGGGCTACTGTAGAAACATGGCGGTGCAACATGGCGGCCTCAGCACCTCACTCCTATGTAGATATAAAAGGCTCATTCTAATCAAATAAAAAAACATTTATTTTCAAGTGATTATACACTAAAAACGCCAATTCCTTTTACACACTGCGCCTTTAAATTATTTTAAAAAAAAAACCTGAACATCTTTCCTACAGTAGCCTGTCCAGGAAGAGTCCATATTTGGGGGAAAACGTTGCAGTAATGATAGAAAATAATGCTAGAAAATGATAACAGAGAGACGGTTGATTTTGCGTGGAGCTTGACATGAGTGCGTCAAAGTAAACTGTCCTGTTGTAGTATTCCGTGTCGTCGTCGGGGAGGTCTGCGTTGCTACGGCGATAGGCGGACGCGTACCATTTATCGGCCGACAGCGCCACGGCAACCGCTGCCCCGGCCGCCGCTGCACTCGCCACCCGCACCGCAGAGGATCGGCCCGTAGACCTGGGGGAATGAGAGAAAACTTTATTTATACTGTGCTTTTATTAACAATGGGGATGTAAGGCAAGGCAAGGTAAGTTTATTTATATAGCACACTTCAGACACAAGGCCACTCAAAGTGCTTTACAGGGGCAAGATTAAAATACATAAAACACATTATAAAACATTTAAAAGCAAATAAATAAAAATTGCAGGTTAAAATGGAAACAAAAAAGTCTTAGTCTTGTAGCCTAAGGATAAAAGAAAAATTAGCTTGTATTTTGCATTTGTAACATGATTTTCACAAGCTCTGGGGGCCATATATTAATATCATTGCGGACGGGAACATATAGGATAGATTTGCTTTTTATTTTTTTGTTTTATTTCTGTTTTGTTTGTTTGTTTTGTTTTCATGTTTGTTTTTCACCGGAGAGGAACGGCCCGTTGCCCTGGAGGAATGACAAGACGTAAAAAACTTTATTTAGGAAGGGGCCCGTGGTTTAGTGGTTAGAGTGCCTTCCCTCCCCCCATAGAGTCTCAGTCCTCTTCACAGCAGACCCGGGTTAGAATCCAGCCCGGGTCGTTCTCTGCATGTCAATCCCCTCTCTGACACATTTCATCTCTGTCTCTCCAAACTGTCTAATAAAGTACGAAAATGCTAAATTATTTTAAAATTATAATTTTTTACAATGTTACAAAGTGCTTAACGGTGGAGTCAGTGGTTCTGGAGAATGTTTGTTGACAAAATCACTTCTAGTCGAATCAGTGAATATCTCCTCACAATCAGTTACCTATCAGTACTGTGTGTGCACTGAAAATATAGGCCTAGGCTCTGTAAACTGGTATGTAAAAAAAGGGAATGTAAACAAAGTGGGCCCAGTTTGAATCGCTTACCCCACCTTTAACAATAAATAAAAACAGGAACAGAGAGCAATTTCAAAACAGTAAAAGAGGATCCGATTAACACAAAGAAACCGTATAAATATATAAAAGAATTAGTCACTTTCTGTAGGTCTGTAAAATGATTTCTTTACCTGTATCGTGAGCGCGTGCCCCCGTAGGCGCCTCCTCTGCCCGTTGAGGGGCTGCGTGCGTGGGACCCTCGACTGGAGCCGCGGGACCCCCCACGCCCACCTTTACACAGGACCGGCTCACTCAGGAAGGCAGCTATCAGGAGCACGCTACAGCAGGTAGCAAGGGCCTGGTTCATTCTAGACATCTATGGGGAGAAAGAGAAGACAAATTTTAAAGTAACAGTGCGTAACTTCTGTCGCCCCCATGAGGAATTCTGAGTAATTACAACAAGACTGAGGTTATCGTTGAGGTAAGCATTTGGTGATGGCTCATGGATTTTATTCCTTCTGCTGTACGTCCAGGTTATTTCTTAGCAGTAGAATCAACAACTGAAACATTTCTTGGGCTCTTCTTGGGGATTTTTCTGAGCTCCTGCACCAGTGTCAGTGGGGGGGGGGGGACACCAGTTTGTTAACGCTGCCATACTGAGAAATACAGAGAGAGTTTTCTGGAGCTGATTGGCTTAATCAACTTTATGTCAACTCGATTGCTTCCTGAATGTAACCGACATTCATGTGAAAAAAGTTACACACTATAGCTTTACAGTGTGACATGTTTAAATGATGCATGACCATCGATCTTGAGTTTTTGTTGTTGTTACAAAACATAAAATAATCGTGTATTTGTTTTCTTTTCATCAATCAATTCTGTGTTAGATTCATCACCCTAAACCTGTATGCCACATGTTCTATGATATCACCAGCATTGAATATCATAGGATAGGCTTTAGGCTACTGTTGTAATCAAATGTGAGATTTGTGTGTGTGTGTGTCTCTGTGTGTGTGTGTGTGTGTGTGTGTGTGTGTGTGTGTGTGTGTGTGTGTGTGTGTGTGTGTGTGTGTGTGTGTGTGTGTGTGTGTGTGTGTGTGTGTGTGTGTGTGTGTGTGTGTGTGTGTGTGTGTGTGCGCGTGTGCGTGTGTGTGATTCTGTGATATTTTCTAGAATAATCATAGATATATTTCTGTGTTGCATATTGCACTCCTCCATTTAGCCAAAGTAGGTCAGTTAGAAAATAAATATGTTCACGCGCCTCACCGGAAAAAATTGCTGTTGTTGCCTGCCTTCAGCCCTTACAATATTCCATGTATTGATGGGTATGAAGAGAAGTGCAATTGTGCAAAATATGGCATGTTTGTTTTCAGGCCAAAATTTAAAATGCATTATTTAGACTGGGCCATCGAGTAGAAATGTAGTCAAATGTTTTCATTGGTGCGCTAACGATATGGCTTATGTTATAATGGAACGGAGTCAGAAATGCATGTAGTCGTGTACAAATTAAAAAATTACCTTCGCGCTGTATTACACACACACACACACACATACACACACACCGACACACACACACACACACACACACACACACGCACACCGACACACACACACACACACACACACACACACACACACACACACACACACACACACACACACACACACACACACACACACTAACACAGATGAATTGTGTTAATATAAACGCACGCCCACGCTATCCAGTATATCGTGATGGCTGCTGCTTACCTTGTCTCCGTGTGTTTTTATCCTCGCTCGTGCTTCGGCATCAGGAGGAAAGATGAAAGATGATTGTCACGAGCGATGCATGCGCGTTCGTGTGTAGAGGAGGCGAGAACGCGCGAGCACGATCACACAGGCGCGTCTATAACAACAGCAAATAAACACTGTCAGACCTTTTAGTGATGATTAGCCTATATGATCTGAACACGATTTGAATAGCTTTATAATCAATAGAACCTTGAAATGTTCATGTAAAATGAGGCTAATAATGGATTTGTTTGGAAGTGGTTTTAGGAAAGGCAAGGCAAGTTTATTTCTATAGCACAATTCAGACACAAGGCCATTCAGAGTGCCTTACACAGGGGCATGAAATACATCAAAATATCATATTCCCATACATGACATACTGTGTGCATATGAGGGAGCAGTATAGGTAAAAGCAGTAGGCTGATTTAATTTAACTAAACGTGAGAGGCTTGAAGAATAAGCTTACAACTACACAACTTTTCATGGTCAAGGCTTTTAACATTATTAAGTGTCTAAGAGAAATTGATTTAGCAAAAATAATCTATTTATTTTCTGTATGTATCTGTTGTTTCCCCTTTCTAGTCCAGCGGGTGGCGGTAATGCACCCACACGTTAGTTTCCCTACCGAAAATAAACTACAGAAGAAGTCTCGCCCGGAAATAGCTGCTTGCACGATCTTGGTGCAAGTCGCAAGTTCACTCTCCACTGTTCACTGTCAACAATCTGGTACCATGGCCTCTCTGCTCTGTAGAAGCGCTGCCTTGCTGCTGAAACCCTCCAGAGCAGCGCCCAGCCTCCTGTCCGCTGGCCGACTATACAGCTCAGGTAGGCGGATAGAAAACTGAGGAAAGCACGGTCCAAGTTTACCAGGGTTTTGGTCGTCCACATAGATTGTATAGACAGTGCACAATGTCAGGAGAACTCTGCGACCTCCTGCGTCATATCTGCGACCCATATGGGGCAGACAGACAGACAGACAGACAGACAGACAGACAGACAGACATATAACTTAGTTTATTCTATAATTTGATTCATGCATTATGCCATTTGAACGATATGATATGTAGGCCTAATAGATTAATTGATATATGTATTGCAGGTGAAAACGCTCATTTCCAACATGATTTGAAATGCTTGTTCTCACCTTGATATGTGTTAAAGTATGCTGTCTCTTTAAAACAACATGTAAACAGGCAAGAAGGACCCATTTCATTAGGGGTTTTCTCTGTTGTGATCAGTGTTTGTTTAAGCTATTTTTTTTAGCTATGCAATCTACCAATGACTTCCCTCTGGTAGAAGTTGAAGTAGAGCAAAAGTTACCCTAGTAGTTAAGCTATATAAGCTATAGGAGTTCACTACTTAATAACTACTAAATAATCTGAACAGATGAACCAAAAACCATCAAACAGTCCACAAACTAGAAATGATAAATAGTGCAGATTTTCTCTCTGAAGAAAGCCTGATTCAAGATTCAAAGTTTTTATTATTGTCATGTTGCACAATAATAAACATGTTCTCAGTCAAATCAAATCAAATCAATTTTATTTGTATAGCCGCCCAGAATCACAAATTTGCATTTGCCTCAGTGGGCTTCACATTGCATACAATAGAACACAGTCAAACAGTATAACATAATATATAAATAAAAATAGTGTGGATGCATGCAGTCATACAGTGAAATTCTTCCTTTGTTTTCCACAGACTGAATGCCAAAGAAAGAAACATGAAAATATGCCATATACAATACACAAGTAAAATAGAAAAAAAAGAAGCAACAAGAAGCAACAATAGAGAATATGTAGCCTTGGTTATGTAACCTTGCATCACACATTAAAGGCTGCAGTTGATTTTACACCTTTTTTCGGAAATGATTAACCGGGACTTAGCCTTGACTTGTGATATCATTGTTTCTATGATGAGGAAATGACATATCCTTACACATTATACATCACTCACTCACTCACTCACTCACTCACTCACTCACTCACTCACTCACTCACTCACTCACTCACTCACTCACTCACTCACTCACTCACTCACTCACTCACTCACTCACTCACACATACACACACACACACACACACAGTTAATGAGTCCACACACGATAACAAGCAGTGCAGTGTTAATGTAGGTGATAGGTCAATAATAGTTTGAAACCTCATTGAATACAGTTTCCTCCAACGGAAGGACTTCTAATGTGTTACAAATTGCTTTCCTTCTTGCTTGCCGTAGGTAGTAGTAAAATGAGCTAAATCAAATGTAAATTAATTTTCATTTAACTTTTATTTATCCTCGAGAGACCAATTGAGGGGTGACCCTGCCTCATTTACAATGACGTCGAGTTCAAACAAATTCAAAGGGAAAAACAACAATACATAAACAATATTCAATGCAAATACATCAAATACACAACAACAGGCTGGAATCTCTCTCTCTCTCTCTCTCGCTGTATCCTTAACTAACCCCCCCCCCTCCCCCCTGTCCCCCCAGATGGTCAGTATGAGTACAGTGTCTCTCTCTCTCTCTCTCTCTCTCTCTCTCTCTCTCTCTCAGATGGTCAGTATGAGTACAGTCCTCTCTCTCTCTCTCTCTCTCTCTCTCCCCTCTCTCTGTCTCTGTGTGTACCCTCTGTTTACCCTAACCTAACCCCCCCCCCCCTCCCCTGTCCCCCCAGATGGTCAGTATGAGTACAGTGTCTCTCTCTCTCTCTCTCTCTCTCTCTCTCTCTCTCTTCAGATGGTCAGTATGAGTACAGTCTCTCTCTCTCTCTCTCTCTCTCTCTCTCTCTCTCTGTCTCTGTGTGTACCCTCTGTTTACCCTAACCTAACCCCCTCCCCCCTCCCCTGTCCCCCCAGATGGTCAGTATGAGTACATCCTGGTGGAGCGGCGTGGGTCTCAGAGTAGCGTAGGTCTGATCCAGCTGAACCGTCCCAAGGCTCTGAACGCTCTGTGTGACGGGCTCATGCGGGAGGTGGGGCAGGCTCTGGACGCATTCGAGGCCGACGCGCAGGTCGGAGCCGTCGTGATTACTGGCAGTGACAGAGCATTCGCAGGTGAGTAACTGTTACACACATTCACACGAAAACACTGAAAAATACACTACATAGGTAGCCTGGCATTCCCAGACCTGCCACTAGGCGCTGGCAAATTAAATTTGCTGCGCGTGTTGGTCTGGACACGCTCCGTTGAAGCTTATCAAGAATACCAGAAATCTGGTCATTGGTTTCAATTGGTTCTATCTAATATGGGCGCGCCAGAGCCCTTTATATGGTGCTCTGGGGAGGACGTAACCGGATGACGACAGTGACGTGCATGCGACGTCGAAGCCGTGATAGTAAACATCAAATATGGCTGCGGATATGTTGTGTGAGTTTGAGACTGCTTTGGCCTCGACCCTTAACGATTTGGAAGACGTCACTCAAATCTTTCATTAGCAAGTAAGTGGAATGTTCTGTTTTGCCGACCAACAACGGCAAACGTTTAATTTAACAGTTTAACAGCTGTTCGCTAAACGAAAGGGGCTTACGTCATGTGCATCGCTCTGATTGGTTGTAGTGCTATCCAACTGCGTGCAGTGGCATTTGAAATGCACGAGTAGGAGCCGCCCCTTGAGTTGGAAATGACTATTGATCGTGGCCAGACCCTCTATCGTTCAAGATATCAGGGTCTGGATTTCCAGGCTACTACATAGGCTTTCTGCTAAAAAAAATTGCACACAGTTTTCTGCCAACATTTGAATGACAAGGGCTAGGTATTGATAAAAAAATAAATGTTTGATACCGATACAGATATGATGGTCTAGTGCTTTTTTTTTTTTACCCCCTGGACTTACGTAGGCTAATTAATTAAATTCTACTTTATTTCAGACACACATACAGGTCCATGTCAGTAGGGCTGGGTACCGGTAGAAATGTTTGATATTGATACAGATACGATACCGTTTCCTGAACTTGCGGTTTCTGTCTGTCTGTCTGTCTGTCTGTCCGTCTGTCTGTCTGTCTGTCTGTCTGTCTGTCTGTCTGTCTGTCTGTCTGTCTGTCTGTCTGTCTGTCTGTCTGTCTGTCTGTCTGTCTGTCTGTCTGTCTGTCTGTCTGTCTGCCTGTCTGTATCTGCAGCCGGCGCAGACATCAAGGAGATGCAGAACCGAACGTTCCAGGAATGTTATGGAGGGAACTTCCTCTCTCACTGGAACAAAGTCTCTACAGTGAAGAAACCTGTGATCGCTGCCGTCAACGGCTTCGCTGTGAGTGGGTTTGAGTTCATATATAATGAGAAAATATTAATGTATCGACGCCCTGACCTGTTATTTTTCCCTCTTTTGGGGAGAATTTAAACCTGCAGTGTGTAGAATTTTGGGTTTTATTTCCTAGCAGATTTTGTAGAAAGTAATTATAATATCCATAAGTACATTTAATTTAGTGCATAATAGCTGAATTTTTTTTTTTATTATTATTTTTTCCCTTAGAAAGGGTCTCGTATATGTCCATATTTCTGCATATTTTGGACCAAGGCCTAGTGCCGCCATTTTGAAAGTGTCATAGTTGGAATGTCATCAGGTGCATTGTTTAAAATCTAGAATTGTTCTTGTCCTTGAAGGCCACTGTAGCTTCTGTTATTATTCGAAAGGGTTTGGGTTACCCAGGGAGTGTTGCATTCTGGAACTTTGTAGAACTTTCTTGATGATGTCATATTACACACTGCACCTTTAATGAGGTCGACAAATTTACCTCTTCTAAATATTGTGGGGAATATATCCCCCCCTCAAAATCTGAAAGACAGACATCTGAAAATTGCATACCTGTCAGTGGAAATATATTTTGTTTAAAATGCAATTTCTCAGCTTTTAACATTTTTAACCTTTTAGTTTGTACTGTCCCTTTACGGTAAGCTTCAGTGACAGCGCTTTTGCTTCCTAGTTAAGTGTTTGGTTGCGTAATTCTGTAATAATAATATTATTATTAATAATAGTAATAATACTGTTTACTGTTGTCTGTCTCAGCTGGGTGGAGGCTGTGAGCTGGCCATGATGTGTGACATTATCTACGCAGGAGAGAAAGCTCAGTTCGGACAGCCAGAGATCCTGCTGGGGACCATTCCTGGTAAACACTCATTCATACACACTTCACTTTCTTCACTCTTACCCTGCGTTTCAATCCCCATACTTCCCTTGCTATTTAGTATGGTAGGACAAATATTTAGGATGTTCCATACATGTGGTTAGATGCAGCATGCTGAAAAATACCTGGTTGCCCTACTACATCCGGTGGTGATTTTAATGTATAAATCAGCAGCTTTTTAGGCGATTCTGACCCACAATCCAGTCCACTGCAGCGGAAGTTACGTCACATCGACTGAGCCTCCGAGTGAAAACAACTAGCGATCAAATGGATAAGCAAGAGGATAAATTCAAAGTGTGATAGAAATAATAAATAAGTAAAAGTCCCAATTGTATGCGTACTTCATGCTAACTACATGCTTTTCTGATAAGTTAGTAAGTAAGTAACATTTATTTATATAGCGCTTTTCACAGACAGGGTCACAAAGTGCTTTACAGTGTGCATAGTAAATAAAAGCATAGTAAAAAATACATCTAAGAATAAAATTAATTTAGAAAAAAAAACACGACAGATAAAATCAGCAACATATAAATGACAATTAAGCTGTCGTATGTAGAATAGTGAAAACAAAGAGTATGTGAATTGGAACGCAGGGTTAGATGTTACCAGATGTTTCCTTAGTAGCAGCTTCTCCTAACGTTGTGTGTGTGTGTCCCTTTAAGGTGCTGGTGGGACCCAGCGTCTGACCCGGGCTGTTGGAAAGTCCCTCGCCATGGAGATGGTTCTGACAGGAGACAAGATCAACGCTCAAGAGGCCAAACAAGCAGGTAACAGAGTGACAGAGAGAATGCTGTTAAAGATGGTTGTATAGGAGAAATATACAGATGCTAACAGACAAGGTTTAGTCAAATAAACACCTAAATATACATGTTGGACCTTTTGATTTATACTAGTATGAAAGAAGAAAAATAGACAAAAATCTGAATATTGACCCGTTCAGCCTATTTTATGCCACGCCACTAGATGGGGCTCTTGCAATGCTACACTAAAGTAAACTAGTCTGAAAATAAATTCAGTTTTCCTGTTGCATAGACAAGCACCAGGTTGAATGCAAACTCAGTGGCTGTGGCTCAGTTGGTAGAGCGGGTCGGCCGATGATCAAAAGGTTGGAGGTTCGATCCCCGCCCTGCCACCTGTGTCATAGTTGTTGTGTCCTTGGGCAAGACACTTCACCCACCTTGCCTCGTGTGAATGTCGATAGTTAGCCTGCTGCTATCGCTGTATGAATGTGTGTATGAATGGTAACGTGGGAATGGGAACAGGTCTCCCTTGCAAAAGAGTCTTCGGACTCAATAGGATTTACCTGTAGAAATAAAGGTTAAAAAAAAAAGAAGCGCTGCGAACAGACAAAAATCTAAAAAAAAAAGTATTTGTTGTGTGTTCCCCTCAGGTCTGGTGAGTAAGATCTGCCCCGTGGAGGAGCTGGTGTCTGAAGCCGTGAAGTGTGGGGAGAAAATCGCTGCCAACTCCAAACTGGTCTCTGCCATGGCTAAAGAGGCGGTGAACGCAGGTTCGTGGACAACTTCTTTAAATTCCTTTTACAGGGATCGTGCACAATTAAAAAAACAATTGCACCAAAATTACAAAGTAGGTTTTAAATATAGCAAAATGTCCAGAGTTTCTAATATCTGTAGGGATAGAATTCCACTTCTGTAATTGAGAAAGTCTTTTGTCCCAAAGATCACTTCCACCCACCAATTGAGGGTGCTCTAGTTCTACCAGCTTTACTAATATCTTTAAATTGAATATGTTTCAGTTTTGTCTCACGTTTTCCTCTGTATAGTGCACAATTAAAAAACAAGTGCACCAGAATAACCAAGTAGGTTTTAAATATAGCAGAATTTTCAGAGTGTCATGATTCTCTATCTTTAAAGTTTAATTTGTTTCTGTTTTGTCTGACTTGTTCCTCTGTGTGTTTGCAGCTTATGAACTGAACTTGGCCGAAGGAAACCGCTTGGAGAAACGCTTGTTCCACTCAACCTTCGCTCTGGTGAGTAGAAGAGACTGCCTGAGAGACAGTTATAGGGGACAGAGTGAGCGAGTGTTGAGTCTGGTCTCAACATTCCAATCACAATTTCTGTATAAAAGTGTATGTTCCTGAGTGAGTGAGTGTTAGATCAACTTTTTTTTTTTTTTTTTTCAACTTTATTCATAAAGGGGTCAAGAGGTTGAAATACAATGAAAAAAAAATACATTATATAGAAATAAAGAGCAGAAAGGATTCAAATGACTATCTTGTATTTATCCATCATCCATCATCTATCTATCTATCTATCTATCTATCTATCTATCTATCTATCTATCTATCTATCTATCTATCTATCTATCTATCTATCTATCTATCTATCTATCTATCTATCTATCTATCTATCCATCCATCTCTCCATCCATCTATCCATCTATTTAACCTAGTCTTGTTTCCCCCTTGCAGGAGGATCGTAAAGAAGGCATGACAGCATTTGTGGAGAAGAGAAAAGCAAACTTCCAGGACAATTAAAAAAAATAAAAAAACGATCAAATCAAGATCTTCGGCCATTAACACAAAGGGTTCCTGAAATCAGCTGAGCATTTCCAAGTTGAAACAATGATGCAAAAAAAAATCCTTGTTTGCAGTGGAACGTTGAAGCTATTTAAAGGTGCAGTCAGTGATTCTGGAGAACGCTTGTTGTCAAAATCACTTTGTACACACTACATTACGAGTAGATTTGTTTTCAGCGCACACACAGTACGGACAGGTAGCGGATCATGAGGAGATATTCACTGATTTTGACAAAAAAAATAATTCTCCACAGAATCACTGACTACGCTTTTTTAAGGGTTAGGATATGGCACTGAGTGAGTGAGTGCACGAGTGTCTTATCACATCGAAATTTGCGGCTCAGTCCGATTTGCAAGAGTTTTCTACATGAATTTCATTTGATAGACGCTCTAGTCTGTGTGTAATAGTTGGAACCAGCCTATGATGACTTGTACTGACTTTGCCTTTTTGATTTTCACTGTCTAACCGTCTGAATGCATTTTGAAGGCAAATCATCTCTGTGGACATTTTACAAATAAATCTGTAGATCGGTCTCAAGCATTTTAACTGAGATATGAACAGAAACGGAGAAATTACGTCTGCTGTATTTTTTTTACTATAAGAAATTGTGGCATTTTTTACCACATATTTACTTACAGTCGTATTAGGTTGTATAATTAGTCTGCTTATGAATTCATTCAAACATGGCTACTTGTGACTCGAAATATCCTTGTTTCAGAGACTGATAGGCTAACATTTTTACCAGATATCATAATGGACCTTTGCCAGTTGGTTACTTTTTACGCAAACAGACAAGGTTTAGTCAAATAAACACCTAAATGTACATTGTGGATCTTTTGATTTATACTAGTATGAAAGAAGACATGTTATGGAAGAGAAATAGACAAAAATCTCAATCATGAAAAAAAGAATTTGCCTGCAAAGTGTTTTGCCTGCACACCTCACTTGACACCACTAGATGGTGCTATTGCGACGCTACACAAAGGTAAACTAAAGTCAGACAATAAATTCAGTTGGGCCTGTTACATAGACAAATAAGCGCTTCATTTGGAGTTTATAAGGTCAAGTGATTACAATCTTTTTTTTAATAAATTAGGCAAACACATATTTTTATGGATGCTGACTTGAATGGCCTTGTGTCTGAATTGTGCTATATTAATAAACTTGCCTTGCCTTGCCTTGAAAGTAATTAGATCAGAATGCCTACCAAAGGAAAACTGACTTATTTACTTAAATATGATAAAATGACCAAACTTGTTTTATGTGAAGATTTGTCAGATTAGTGAATCAAGTAGTTCAAATACTGTTCTGCCATTTTGTGAGTAGTTAACTAGTGAGACTACAAACGTTTTCGGGCCATAAATAGAATAGAATTTATTTTTAATTTTAACCATTGCTTCTCTAATTTAACAAGCTCAGTGGTATTTATCTACTGGCATGGCCTGTGACATTTTTTGTATTATATATAATTCTTTATTTCAGACCCAGGGGGATCCATATCAACACAAACAAATACACAAACACAGAGAAATTATTATATTTTGTTCTAATTTCACATCATTGTCAATTTGATATTTTTTTTTTACAAAGTAGTTTGAACTAATTGTTCTAAGTATCTTCAGTTAACCAAACTAGATCCCTCCCTAGAGTAACTTTGTTGACTTCCAGTGCGAGTCATTGGTAGATTATAAACCCATGCTGAAAGATTTGCTTCAACAACACTGGATAGGCCAAAAGCAAAGTCATTTCAAATCACATATTTTCTTATAGCCTACTGCAAGGAACTCACTTTATTTATTTATTTTTACATGTAGCCTATCCTTAAAAAATAAGCTACAAAATGAAAAGTCTTACAAGTTGCTATGTGTGTTGAATCTTGCACATCACCTAGGCCTACTGGACGAAAACTATTCCGATCTTTTTTTCTTTTCTTTTTTTTTCATAATTCTGACTTCAAAGAAACTCCCAGAACAAATTTGGTTAGCTTCCCCCTTTCTTCCTCTCTCTGGCGGCGCCGCATATCTCTCTCTACTCCACGGCCTTAATTGATTTCTACCTCTATTCAATATTCCCCCCGGAGCTTCTTGCCTTTTATTGTCCAACCCTAGTCGAACAAAACAACAAAACATTTAAAAAAAAATCTCCCCACCACACAGCACTCGCACTGCACAGAAGTCTTGCGGAGAAAGCCAAGGCGTCTCTTTTGAGGGTCTATATAGCGAAAAGGTCAAAATAATAAATGTCGGCTCGATTCAGCCGCTCCACACCCACACAAAAGGAAGCCAAACGTTACACTGTGGCGGCGGAGGACCCCGGTAGCGTGATAAACTCATTTAAAGAAGCCGGATAAAGACGGAGCCGCATGGGTCCGCGGGGGGATAGAGAGGGGCTTTCAGAGCGAGGCAGACAGGCTTTGGCTCCTGCAGCTATACGAAGGAAGAAGAGGCCTTTTCTCCTGTCCGGCAAACACACACACACACACACACACACACACACACACACACACACACACACACACACACACACACACACACACACACACACACATATGCTCTGTCACAGACACACACACTCATATGCTCTGTCACAGACACAGACACACACACACACACACACACACACACACACACACACACACTCACATATATACATGCTCTGTCACAGACACACACATATAGGCTACACACATTGCTCTCTCTCACAGACACACACTATCTCACACACACACGCTCTCACACACACACACACACACACACACACACACACAGACACACATTGCTCTCTCTCACAGACACACACACTATCTCACACACACACACACACACACACACTCAGATTCTTGGCTCCAGAGACTGACCGTGTCGGAATTACACATTCACTCACTGCTGCTGCCTCTTGGCCGGGACTCCCTTCAATGTGACATAAAGGTTAATATAAAATAAATACCTTCATGAATACAGAACATGTTGGTCTTTTTGGTTTGTAAATTAAATTCACATTTGTTGATGTAGCCTAGAACTTACCAATACGTTATAAAAAAAACATTTTCAACTTCGTCACTATTTTATTTATTTATTTTATTTTATTTTATTTTATTTTATTTTATTTTATTTTATTTTATTTTATTTTATTTTATTTTATTTTATTTATTTATTTATTTATTTTATTTTATTTTATTTTATTTTATTTATTTATTTATTTATTTTATTTTATTTTATTTTATTTTATTTTATTTTATTTTATTTTATTTTATTTTATTTTATTTTATTTTATTTTATTTATACTCGAGATATCATTGAAGGGTGATCCTCATTTACAATGATGTCGAGAAACAAAAAACAACAATACAAACACAATATACAATACAGATACAGATACACAACAAGCTGGTGAAGAGAAACATCCCAGACAGAGGTGTAGAGTGACTAGGAACATAATTAAATTGGTAAGTACAAAAAAGCCTAATTAAACCAGTTACAGGTAGAGTTTGGCAGATTCAAGACAGCATGTTTAAATTGGTTAAACGTGCAGTGTGTAATATGACATCATCAAGTAAGTTCTACAAAGTTCTAGAATGCAACGCTCCCTGGGTAACCCCACCCCTTTAGAATAATAACAGAAGCTACAGTGGCCTTCAAGGACAAGAACAATTCTAAATGTTAAACAATGCACCTGATGACATTCCAACTATGACACTTTCAAGATGGCGCCACTAGGCCTTGGTCCAAAATATGCAGAAATATGGACATAGCCTATATGAGACCCTTTCTAAAGGAAAAAATAATAATTAAAAAAAAATGTTCAGCTCTTATACACTAAATTAAATGTACTTAAGGATATTATAATTACTTTCTACAAAATCTGCTAGGAAATAAAACCCAAAATTCTACACACTGCAGGTTTAAAGTAGCCTGGCTCCGCCCGCCCGCCTACTTCCGGCCAAATTTCATTTTCCCTTCAGTAGTCAGTCTGGGTGTACAGCGCATTTCCCAGATTCTCCGGAGAATCTACAGCCGTCCAATCAGCGAACAGAGGGAGTGGGCAGATCCAATCATTTTAAAACTTCAACAGACACCCGCCTCCAAGTGAGTGAACGTTTGCCAATTACAGCACTTCCAGACCTTCTGTACAAATGAAATGAAGTACGATGGTCTGGTAGCACCAGGCTAGGTTTAAAGGATATCATGGTATTCATTTTAATCTGTTGCTGTAAGCTGTTCCAGGAGTCAGGCGCACTGAAGCTAAAAGCTGTCTTTCCCAGCACTGTCATAAAATCATCCAAATATAATATTTATATAATAAAGGTTACAATTTATGATATCTTTCACGAAAAAAATATTTAAAATTTGACGTTTCTACAGCGAATCGATGTGGTAGGCCTATAACCCCACTATCCAATCAAATTTGAGTCCCCAGATCACGTGACGCACACGGAACTAAACGAACCCGGAAGCGAGTGGGAGGGAATGCTCTTGCTCTTGCTCTCACTCTTCGCTTCATTCCGCCGTCGCTATGGTCGTTCTGAAAGGAATCCCGTCCATTATATCTCCCGAGCTGCTCTACGCGCTGGCTAAAATGGGCCACGGAGACGAACTGGGTATGACATTCAATCAATCAATCACCTACACACACACACACACACACACACACACACACACACACACACACACACACACACACACACACACACACACACGCACACAAACATTCTCTCTCACACACACATGCTCTCTCTCACACACACACACACACACACACACACACACACACACACACACACACACACACACACACACACACCACACACACAGAAGAAGGAGAAGTAATGCTAATCAAAGTTCAAGTCAACAGCACAAAGAGTGACACCTGTCTCACGTGATCATTAAAGGAGGAGTCAGCGATTCTGGAGAACGCTTGTTGTCAAAAGTTGTCTAAATCAGTGAATATCTCCTCATGATCCGCTACCTGTCTGTACTGTGTGTACGCTGAAAAAAATGCTGGTGTTACACAACCTAGGCTCTGTAAACAGGCATGTCGCTATTTTTTTTTTTTTTTTTTTTTTAACCTTTATTTCTACAGGTATATCCCATTGAGTCCGAAGACTCTTTCGCAAGGCCTGTTTTCCTTTCCCACGTTACCATTCACACACACAATTCATACACCGATAGCAGGCTAACTATCGACATTCACACGAGGCAAGGTGGGTGAAGTGTCTTGCCCAAGGACACAACAACTATGACACAGGTGGCAGGGCGGGGATCGAACCTGGGAAAGGAAAACAGGTCTCCCTTGCAAAAGAGTCTTCGGTCTCAATGGGATTTACCTGTATAAATAAAGGTAAAAAAAAAATTAAACTGAAACTACTCTTTTCTTTTCTTTCTTTCTTCTTTTTAGTTCTTGCTGATATAAACTTCCCCGTCTCCTCCATTTGTGCCTCTGGTCCTCAAGAGATACGAGCGGACGGTAAGAAAATAGATCTGTATGGATAGATGGATGGATGGATGGATAGATAGATGGATGGATGGATGGATGGATGGATAGATAGATGGATAGATAGATGGATAGATAGATAGATGGATAGATAGATAGATGGATGGATGGATGGATGAGTAGATAGATAGATAGATAGACAGACAGACAGACAGACAGACAGACAGATGTGTATTCCGTGTTTGCTGAAAGTGTGTAGGCTATTTTTATTTTTTATTTATTTCTATTGTCGATATAGATCAAATTTTGTCCAATTTCTTTCTTCAGGTTTGGAAATCCCAAAGCTGTTGGAGGCCATTTTGAAGCTATTGCCCCTGGATACCTATGTCCCCTCTCCGGTACATGACCCATAAACTCACTTGTTAAAGCTCCCATATTATACACTTTTTGTTATTTTTTTTAAAAATATTTTGGCAGTCTCTAGGCACACCGTGGACCCATGGATATGTTAGAACACATTTAAAAAGTGCATTTAGCATAATATGTGACCTTTAATCTTGTAAATGGCAATAATGACTTGAGCACAGTTCTGTCTTGGCAAGATTTTAATTTGTTGAATCTGTGCTATGTTATACCAAAAGGCTGCATAATTGGAAAAAACAAATGTATTGCAAAAAAAAATTGTCTTAAATGTCTTTCTGTTCTGTGAGTCAGAAATTGTCGATATATTATATTATATTATATTATATTATATTATATTATATTATATTATATTATATTATATTATATTATATTATATTATATTATATTATATTATATTATATTATATTATATTATATTATATTATATTACATTATATTATATTATATTATATTATATTATATTATATTATATTATAATTCCACTTTGGAAAAAAAATGTGTTCTTTTGTCTGTGAATTAATTTGTTGTGGATGTCGAACGATAAAATGTCAAATTAGCAAAAATATCCCTTTTATTTGCATTTGTTGACTGTGGTTGCGTTCCGAATCGCATACTTTCTACTATTTAGTATGGTAGAAAAAAGATTTAGGATGTCCCGATTCTTGTGGCCAGATTTAGGATGGTTAGAAGTACCCGGATGTCCTACTTCATGCGGCCAAGATTGTTAGTGTTGAAATCTGCATCCTATTTGGGCGATTCTGACCCACAATCACATCGACGAAGCCTCCATATGAAAACAAACGGGGATGCGACGGGTATAAAAGCAAGAGGCACGATCAAGGCGCAATGTTATGATGAAATAAGAGAGTAAAAGTATGTCCCAATAGTATGCCTACTGCATCCTAACTAGATTATTTTTATCGTCGGATGTAGAATGTAGAATAGAAAAAAGAAAGAGTGTGCGATTCGGAACGCAACCAGAGTGTGCTGATGTGTTTCTACAGGCTGCAGTCATGTCCCGGGTAGAAAGTGACCGACTGAGGGATCTGCCTGTACCAGTGTGGGACACATACACTCAGCTACTTGGCCAGGCTGGGTCTAAGGTAAAATCAATGATCAAATTCCTTTGTGATTTTCTCTACTTATGACATCTATAGCAGTATGTCCGTCCTGGGAGAGGATCCCTTACTCTGTCGACTCTCCCTGAGATTTCTTCAATTTTTCTTAATCCCGGTAAAGGGTTTTTACTGGGAGTTTTTTCTCAGCCGAGCTAAGGGTGTAAGGGCAGGGTGTCATAGTGTATCATATTGTATGGAATGTAAAGCCCACTGAGACAAATGTATTTGTGATTTTGGGCTATACAAATAAAACTGATTTTAATTTGATTTGATATTCACGTTCAATGTTTTTCACTGTGTGTTTCTCCACCCAGGCTGATCTAGAGATGGTGGAAAGGTTCGAGTTCTACGAGCGCTCCAAGAAAGCCTACGCGGTGGTGGCCACAGGGTGTGTGTGTGTTTCTTAATATTAATATAAAAAACTGATATTCTCCCGTATATATCTTCAACAGACACCCGCCTTCAAGTGAGTTAACGTTTGTCAATTAGAGCGATTCCAGACCTTCTGTACAAATGAAATTAAAGGCCTACTTCACCGGTTGGAATATGAAGGTGTATTGAACATTTCTCTTTCTGTGACATCACAGAAAGAGAAATGTAGGGTTAGACACTGAAACCATAAAACACTCTTTCTGCCTTTTCTCAGGCTAGGATGATCCGATTTCAATTTGTTTTGCACATTTATACTTCATAGGATCTCCGAGTTCAATACACCTTCATATTCCAACCGGTGAAGTAGGTCTTTAATATAAAAAACTGATATTCTCCCGTATAGAAACATTTCTCAAGATTTTATTTGTCATTTGCCTTTTGGAAAAATCAGCAAATCCTCCTAATGTGAGACAAAAACACTGATTGTTGTCTTTTTATCTTCTTTCATACTAGTATAACTAAAAAAGTCCCAAATGTAAATTCAGGTGTTTATTTGACTAAACCTTGTCTGTTGGTGTCTGTATATTTCGCCTATACAACCATCTTTAACGGACATTATCTCAAAAACATTTTTTTTCCTCGATACTCTGAACCAAAAATCTCACCTTCTCACATCAACTAAACTTTCCATAATCATTCTCAGCACTATTCTGAAGGTTACTACAGAAGGATTTGTTCATAATGTTGATAAAAAATCAAAGTCTGATTTATTTAATAATGATTTTAAAACACATAAAATGGCTTAAAGAAATTCGGTAAAACATTTAAATATTTTCTTCTTTCTTCTGGTCTGTCTAAACAGGGAAACAGCTCTGTACGGAAACCTCATTCTGAAGAAGGGGGTCATACCTGCTGATCTGTTGGAGTGACACACACACACACACACACACACACACACACAGACACACAGACAGACAGACAGACAGACACAATATTGTCTTCATAAAACAGATCCTGCTAATGTGTATTTAATAGAATAAATATGACACGATTAATTGAATGTCCAGTTTACATTGAGCAGAAATTATTTTGTATTTTTGTAAATAAATTGATTTTGAGATTTGAGCTTCACACACTTAATTTCCTGCGTTTTGGTGATTTTTTTTTTCTGCATTAAAGCTGGGTATGTGATTTCTGATTGGTCAAAATTAACATGAGCGGTACACTTTGACCAATCAGAGCGAGGCTCCGATTCTATTAAAAAAAAAAAAAAAAAAAAAAAAAAAGAGAACAAGTGGAGCGGTTGAGGTATTTGGATTCAAATCTCTATCCCAACTGCTATTTTCTCCCCAAATTCTCTACCCCAGCTTTAATTTATGGTGGAAATGTCTTTATTTATTATAGAGGGGAAAAGACAACATTCAGGTCCACAGTGACACGCATATAATGGAATATAATGCAGTACGCTCTCGGGCTTTCAAATATTTATTCTCCTGCATTGTTCACAATAAAACACAAGAAGCATTAGACAATGATTAAAGCGTCTTTATTAAGATTGATACACATGATTAACTCCGAGCTTTACATGTGTTCTTTCTTACTGAGGAAAATTAAAGGGCCTGATGAGGAACTTTCAGTTTGTGTTCATTCTTGCGCCCCCTTTGGACAAAAGCGATAGTGTTTTTTACTACACCAGCTGTAGTTCCTGGGTGAGCGTATACCCATGACAAAGGCATTAAGAAAAACTATATAAAAAAAAATATCATTCTTTTCACTGATGGTAAATGGTAAATGGACTTGACTTATATAGCGCCTTCTAGCCGATTTTCTCAGCCCCAAAGCGCTTTACATATCTTACCACATTCACCCATTCACACACACACTCATACACCGATGGCAGTAGCTGCCATGCAAGGCGCTCTCTGAACCATCGGGAGCAATTTGACTGATGGTCTCATTTGCTGTTACAATGTAATTTATGATCATCAGAGGATTTTTTTTTGACTGTTTCAGAAATATTTAAAAGTTCCTCGTATGAAAACAAACAGGGATGCGACGGATATAAAAGCAAGAGGCAAGATTAAGGCGCAATGTTATGATGAAATAAGAGAGTAAAAGTATGTCCCAATAGTATGCCTACTGCATCCTAACTAAATTATTTTTATCGTCGGATGTAGTATGTAGAATAGAAAAAAGAAAGAGTATGCGATTCGGAACGCAACCGCAGTTTTAAACATCTCTACTGGTGGTAGAGATGATCAAAGTCTTCCTCCGGTTGGCTGTGTTTCCCCGGTAACGGCAGATCAACCGCCGCGGCGTCGGTTTGGCTGTCGTCGTCACGGTAACGCAGCGGCTGCATCACGTCCTGGTGGTAAAGATCGTCCAGGTCCAACTCTGGCTCCAGGTGCATTCTGATGATGTCACTCTCTGGCTCCAGGTGCATTCTGATGATGTCACTCACTGGCGCCGCCTCCTAGGGGCGGAAAAAAAAAATGGTGAGTCAGATAGAAATTGATAGTTAATAAAATGAAATCGGATTACATTACTTTTTGCTTTTTAAAGGCGATTTAGATATGGACCTATACTTGAGAGTCTCATGTAAAAAAAAAAATTATACACTGTAAGAGTCCAGTGCGCACCGGAAGTGACATGACGGATAGAAAAGCCAGAGGCAAGATCAAGGCGCGATGTTAGGATGAAATGAATAAGTAAAAGTATGTCCCCAATTGTATTCCTACTGCATCCTAACTAAATTATTTGTATCGTCAGATGTAGTGATCAAAGATTTTAATGGGTAGTCAGTCACACACACACACACACACACACACACACACACACACACACACACACACACACACACACACACACACACACACACACACACACACACACACACACACACACACACACACACACGCACACACACACACACACACACACACACACACACACACACACACTACCTCCACAGCCCATTGCTGGTTGTTGTCCTGTTGATACAGTGGGGCCAGATAGGGGCGGAGCTCTTTAAGCACTCTGTTGTACTTCTCCTCATCCCAGTCCGCCTCTGGTTCCTCCTGCTTTTCCTCCTCCAGTGTCTCATCGTAATCTTGGTCGGCGATGCGTGCGACGTGTACAGCAGGCTTAAAGGAGAAGAAAGGGATATTTTAGTTGGTTAATATACGTGTTAAACCTGCAGTGTGTAGACTTTTGGGTTTTATTTCCTAGCAGATTTTGTAGAAAGTAATTATAATATCCATAAGTACATTTAATTTAGTGCATAATAGCTGAAAAAAATGTTTTTAATTTTTTTTTCCCCCTTAGAAAGGATCTCATATATCTCCATAACGTGCTTAAAGGAGAAGTAAGGGATATTTTTGTTGGTTAATATAGTACGTGTTAAATATCTCTATATTCATACAGCAATCACTCAAAACAGTATGCGCAGTTCATAACACAGGTCTCCCAGTCATTCAGCTTTGCAGTAAATGCCAGTTAAAATGTAGGGTATCCCGCTTGTTTTTATCCGTTTGAGTAGAATGAACATTTTGGCTTTATTCTATAAACTACTGACAACATTTCTACCAAATTCTCCCCCAAAAAATTGTCATTTAGAGCATTTCCACAAAGTAAAGTAGAGAAGAAGATTGAAGAAAAATCAAGACTGGTCTCGGGAAGGTTTTAGTGTGAGTGAGGTTAAAAGTATTGCAAATGACAAGCTTTCTGTCCTCTGTTTTCACCGCGTATGAATCTGATAACACGGAAGATGCTGCTATTGACTGGGGCGTTGAAGTGCTGATTTCCTGTTCCTAAATATAAATAAATCTACCTCCTCCTCTCTCATTGGCTGCTGGTCCGATCCGTTCAAACACACACAAACAAACACACAGACACACAATAGTTGTGCTTTTTATCTTTTGTAATATCATTATTCTCTTTATGACATTTTCTGTTTTTTTCTGTTACAAGTTTGAAATTTCAATTCAATTCAATTCAATTCAATTCAAATCAATTCAATTCTACCTCCTCCTCTCTCATTGGCTGTGTGTCAGTAGGACGTTAGTAGGGCTTGTAGCATGAGAAGGACGTTAGTATGAGTAGGACGTCAGTAGGGCTTTTAGTATGAGTAGGACGTTAGTAGGGCTTTTAGTATGAGTAGGACGTTAGTATGAGTAGGACGTTAGTATGAGTAGGACGTTAGTAGGGCTTTTAGTATGAGTAGGACGTTAGTATGAGTAGGACGTTAGTAGGGCTTTTAGTATGAGTAGGACGTTAGTATGAGTAGGACGTTAGTAGGGCTTTTAGTATGAGTATGACGTTAGTAGGAGTAGGACGTTAGTAGGGCTTTTAGTATGAGTAGGACGTTAGTATGAGTAGGACGTTAGTATGAGTAGGACGTTAGTAGGGCTTTTAGTATGAGTAGGACGTTAGTATGAGTAGGACGTTAGTAGGGCTTTTAGTATGAGTAGGAGGTTAGTAGGGCTTTTAGTATGAGTAGGACGTTAGTAGGGCTTTTAGTATGAGTAGGAGGTTAGTAGGGCTTTTAGTATGAGTAGGACGTTAGCAGGGCTTTTAGTATGAGTAGGACGTTAGTAGGGCTTTTAGTATGAGTAGGAGGTTAGTAGGGCTTTTAGTATGAGTAGGACGTTAGTAGGGCTTTTAGTATGAGTAGGACGTTAGTAGGGCTTTTAGTATGAGTAGGAGGTTAGTAGGGCTTTTAGTATGAGTAGGACGTTAGTAGGGCTTTTAGTATAAGTAGGACGTTAGTAGGGCTTTTAGTATGAGTAGGACGTTAGTAGGGCTTTTAGTATGAGTAGGACGTTAGTAGGGATTTTAGTATGAGTTGGACGTTAGTAGCGCTTTTCCAACACAGCCAGTGAAGGGTGATACGTCTTGCCTAAATCATAATTCAATTCAATTCAATTCAATTCATTTCAATCCATTCTACCTCCTCCTCCTCTCTGATTGGCTGCTGGTCCTCCTCCTCCTCTCTGATTGGCTGCTGGTCCTCCTCCTCCTCTCTCATTGGCTGCTGGTCCGGTGCGTTCACTTGTTCCCAGATCTTCATTCTGGGGTCGATCTCGTAGCGCGTCTCATCCATGTCCTCCGGAGCCTCAACCGCCACCTTCCACGACATCTCTCCCTGCTCGTCTACGGACCTGGAATATAAAACATTTAAAATATCACACAGTTACAAAAAAAACAAAATAAAAAGAATTATACAAAAAAAAAATATATCACACAATTTAGTCATTGTTTTGATTCTTTCAATGAGAAAATTATTCATCCAAAGTTTAGTTTAGAGCGAGCACTGCAGGCAAAAACATAATTTTCATGCACTGGTAAATTTTGAGATTCTTAGCACTATTGTGAAGGTTATTACAGAAGGATTTGTTCACATGTTGTTAGTTGTCTGATTTATGAGGCATTGTGTTCTTAAAAAACATGCTGAAAATGCAAAAAAGGCTGTTTCCAAAACTAATATGTTTCAAAGATGAAATCAAGATGTTAACTCTGACTTTATCCAACTTTTAGATTCTTGGTTTTCAATCAATCAAAGTTTCAGATATATATATTTTTAACCTATTATGTTATGTTAATATACATGCAATGTTAAAGGTGCACTGTGTAACATTTTAAGTAATTCATTAGCTAAAAATCAATATCCTCATTCATAAATATGTCCTCATTGGTGTAAAATCACCTCTGCCAATAATCTGAATTGTCCTCCTATAAGCGGAAATGACAACTTACAGAACAGTATCCTGGACTGCTTCCCCTGAGGGTTTATTCTAGAAAACAAAAAGAGCAAAGATAACATTACACGGTGTATGAATGGGTGAATGTGGTAAGATATGTAAAGCGCTTTGGGGCTGAGAAAATCGGCTAGAAGGCGCTATATAAGTCAAGTCCATTTACCATTTACCATTACACGAACGCAGCACAAAAATACAAATTTGTTGAGACAATAAAACCTGTTTAAATGACACGTACCCATTGTTCATACGGCTTCGCTGTGACGCCACATATCAGAGAAACGCACACTAGTAGAGAAAACCTGCAAGTTGAAGATACTTTGAGTAAAATTCTACATATTAGACACACACACACACACACCCCACACACACACGCGCGCCACACACACACACACACACACTCACACACACACACACAAACATACACACACACAATCACACACGCACACACACGCACACACACACACACACACTCACACACACACACTGCTACACACACACACTAAAGTAAAAATTTCGAGAATAAAGACGAAGCTGAACGGCAGTTAAGAGAAAAGTTAAGGGAAACTTAACTGAAAGCACACAACAACAACGTTTTTTTGTTTTACCTCTTAAGTCGCGATAACTCGGCTTTATTTGGTCTAGTAGTTTATCTGAGACACTCAGATAAAAAAACACAGAGTTGGGGGTGCCTTTAGCTCAGTTGGTAGGGCGTCCCCCTCCCGGGCCGGGCCCAGTAGCAGACCCGGGTTCGATTCCCACCCACGTTCGTTCTCTGCATGTCACTCCCCTCTCTGCCCCATTTCACCTCTGTCTCTCTGCACTATCAATAAAAAGCATAAAAATGCCCCAAAAAATATCTTTAAAAAAAAAAAAAAAAAAAAAAAAGAGTCTCCGGTCTCAATGGGATTTACCTATATCAATAAAACCAGAGGATCAGTCGCTCCACGCTGTTAGTTAAAGACCTACTTCACCGGTGGGAATATGAAGGTGTATTGAATTCTGAGATCCTATGTAGTTTTCAAAAAATTATCTATTTTTTTTTTTTTTTTACGTGGCACTACTAGTCTTCCATACACATTACATAGGCCCATCGGTGTATGAGTGTGTGTATGAAATGGGTGAATGTGGTAAGATATGTAAAGCGCTTTGGGGCTGAGAAAATCGGCTAGAAAAGCGCTATATAAGTCAAGTCCATTTACCATTTACCATTTTACACACTGCTATACATTTAAACTACAGGCTATGACAACCAAATCAAGCATCAGGAATCATTGGGAATGGATTAGCAGTGTCCCTTACCTTAACATGTTGCTTGCTTCCCTGGATCTTTTAGAAACTAGAATTCTGTCGGTGAAGTTTCTCCTGCTGTGGAAACGAAGGGCCGAAGTCCGAACAATAAAACAGTTATGTTTTTCTTGAACTTTGTACCGTTAGTATGAAAGAATCTACTGGGTCTGTGTGTGTGTGTGTGTGTGTGTGTGTGTGTGTGTGTGTGTGTGTGTGTGTGTGTGTGTGTGTGCGTGTGTTATGTGTGTGTGTGTGTGTGTGTGTGTGTGTGTGTGTGTGTGTGTGTGTGTGTGTGCGTGTGTGTGCGTAGGTGCGTGCGTGTGTGTGTGCGTGTGTTATGTGTGTGTGTCCGCGTGT
>CM047514.1:4089375-4099375 GCA_026122265.1 Ammodytes dubius | reverse complement strand
CAAACACTATGAACCAGCCTCATTGAGATAACACACACTGTCACTCAGAACATACTCAGAGTACAAACACTAGCATCAAACCCCAATACACAAATTACAAACTTTTAATCTTTACAGTTTGAATAATTTGAGTTATTTCACACACAAATTACATAATATTTTCTTTGAAAGGGTGAAATTATTTCACATGAAATTGTTTATTTTATAACATACCAGTTTTTTTAGGAAAACAAAAAGAAATGAAAATCAGAAGTTTGCTTCAATAGATACACATTTTGTATATTTTATTGAAAACATTTCCAAATGTAGTATGGCAACTCTAAACTGTTTGTTTGCTGGAAAATTCGTATTACAGATGCAACTTTCGATTTTTGCAGATTGGGTTGCACTCTCAACCCTGCCTCTCTCAATGCGAGACCATGATTCACAACAGGGTCTATCAGTGTAGCCCTTACTGTATTTCATCAGACATTACAGCTCTATGTCTTCTAGGTCTTCCTCCACACATCCCTCTCTCACTGCCACTCTTCTACCTCCAACAACCTGTCTTCCTTGGTCCATTTCCAAAAAAAGATATATTTTTGAGCTTTCCCTTTATACTGTATATGTTCACTAACAAGTCTAAAACAAGACATCTTAGTGTTTCAGTTGAAATTGCAATCTGCAGTGTTTGAAAGGCATTCATTCTGTTTTGAATGTGTGGTTTACAGTTGTGGCAGCAGTGTGTTAGCATTTGAAAAAAGTGCTGGAAATCCACATTGTTGTGCAGGCTGTGGTTAAGCCATGAGATAGGTGTGTAGAGTTTGAAAATTATGTTTAAGCAATGAAAAACGAGCTACAGTTTGGTCCGAATGAACCGCTGCTCTGCATACTATTGTTAGAGTTTTGCACTTGTCGTTCCAGTTGTGCCCACTGTGGTTTAGCAATCGTAAAAAACTGTAAGTCACAGGTCAAATTTGTTTGTTGTATTCTTTGTTGTTTTAATCCTCACATAAAACTACAATCATTAAATAAATGTTTTATTTGTTACATTTGTCTCTCATCTTCGACAGCAGTCACCGGGCAGAAACGCCTCTGGTTCACTGTCAGAGATGGAGAGGAAGTCACTTTGCCTTGTGACAATGTGATAGAAAATCAGCTCAACTGTGTCAGCACTACATGGTCTTACCGTAGTCGTGTTTGGGCTCGCTCAGTAGAGCTGGTGGTTACTAATGGGCAGATTAGTGATGGGATTCCCAGGTATAAAGCCGACAGACTGAGTTTGACAGAAAACTGTTCTCTGGTCATAAAGAATGTCGGATATAATACGGATTCTGGTCGTTACACCTGCAAACAGAACAAATCAGGAGAACAACAAGGTCCAGATGCTTCGGTTGATCTGTCTGTTGTTCCCAGTGAGTATTTACGTCATGATGTTTTCAGCTCAAACTGTCAACTTTACTCAAATATTACAATAAATATGATTAGAGTGAAGAAGTTAATTTTAATCTTTCTGTTTCTCTGTCAACATGTCCATCTTCAATAGTATATGATATTCAGGTGAATGATACAGTCACATTGACCTGCTATAGGTTTGCTTATCGATGGTGTGATCACACAGTGGAGTGGCTGTATGAAGGTGACGTGAACGACGTTGATATATCAACAGATTCCTGTGAAGCCACAGCGACATTTACAGCTTCTGGTCTAAATCAGAAGTCGAACTATTCTGAGTTATTCAAGTGTAAATTGACAGATAAAAGGAGTGGACAAGTGCTGCTGTGTGGCGTCAGCCCCGGGTCCTCATGTGTGAAAACAGGTACGTTTGGTTTTATTTGTCGACATTTTTCTTTCTCATTTAGTCTCTTCAGATGGTCAACATGAGGAATTCTATCACCATTAGTTGTGTTTTCACGTGATACTGATCCTGGGTCAGCCACCACGTTAGAGCGACTGTAGTGCAGAGTGGAATGTATGGTCCGGATCATTCTGCACATGCGTTCATTTTTACAGCCCTTATTTTTTGTTGTTTTAATCTTCACACAAAACTACAATCATTAACTCCATTTTTTATATGTAACATTTGCCTCTCATCTTCGACAACAGTCACCGGACAGAATCCCCCCGTCTTCACTGTCAGAGCAGGAGAGGAAGTCACTTTGCCTTGTGACAATGTGATAGAAAATCAGCTCAACTGTGACAGTACTGCATGGTCTTACCGTGGTGATGCTCGGGCTCGAGCCGACAGACTGAGTTTGACAGAAAACTGTTCTCTGGTCATAAAGAATGCCACACGTGGGGATTCTGGTCGTTACACCTGCAGACAGATCAAATCAGGAGAACAACAAGGTCCAGATGCTTTGGTTGATCTGTCTGTTGTTTGGAGTGAGTATTTACGTCATGATGTTTTCAGCTCAAACTGTCAACTATACCGAAACATTACAATAAATATGATTAGAGTGAAGAAGTACATTTTACTCTTTCTGTGTCTCTCTCAATGTCTCCATCTTCACCAGTAACTGATGATCAGAGGAATGATACAGTCACATTGACCTGCAGGGTGAGGGATTATGGACGGTGTGAACACACAGTGGAGTGGCTGTATGAAGGTGACGTGAACGACGTGGATATATCAACAGGTTCCTGTTTAGCCAGGGCGACATTTACAGCTTCTGGTCTAAATCAGAAGTCGAACTATTCTGAGTTACTAAAGTGTAAAGTGACAGATGAATGGAGTGGACAAGTGCTGCTGTTTGGAGTTTGCCCCGGGTCCTCATGTGTGAAACCAGGTATGTTTGGTTTTATTTGTCGACATTTTTCTCTCTCATTCACTCTCTTCAGATGGTCAACATGAGGAATTCTATCACCATTTGTTGTGTTTTCTTATTTCATAAACACATCTTCAGAGGATCCAACAAGACATCCCTCTGGACCAGGTAACGCTTCACATAATGATTGGATTTTCTGACTTTCTAGAGATGAAAGTCACAGTGTGTAGAACTGATCATATCGACTTGGTAGAAATTGAATATAATCATCATCAATATGTTTTCCAATCCAATCTAACTTTATAACACATGAGCACATTTAAAAACAACACAGCCACTCGTGCAGAAAATGATATACACAGAGAGAAACAGTATAGACAAATAGCAAATAATTTAATTCTGCGTTAAAAAGCCAATGAGTAAAAATGGGTCTTCAGACATGATTTAAAAACAGGCACTGTGGGGGCCACCACAGGTGCAACATAAGGCTGCAGGAAGAAGAGGTCCATTGAAGAGATATCACAGTATGACCTCGGTTTTCCTTTTATTAAAATTGTTGAGGGCCATCCTGGCTTTGACATCCTCAAGATAATCCAGCAGCGGTTTCAGGGAGCTTCCATTGGTGCTCTTTAGCGACAGGTAGATCTGTGAGTCGTCTGCATATAAGGTGTTGGTAGGAGATGCCATGTGTCTTATAATGAGTGTACAATCTCTTGTTTATGTACGACCTTAGAACAAACCTTTTGTATCTACATAAGAGCGGGGCGTTGGGGCCGCCATGTTGCACGGCCATGTTTCTACAGTAGCACAGAACAGACAAACTTGAAACAGCATTGAGCGTTTTTTATATATCGAAACAATGTAGAAAAGTCTTACATCTGCCATGTTACAGTATAAAGTCTTAAGCAAGTTCTGTTTCTCATTTTGGCTACAGGATTTTAATTAGAACGGAAGCAGCAGCCAAACGGTCTTTTATGTTTTTATCTTAATTTTCAGGTTGGCTCAGGATTATTCTAGTGTTTGTGGGTTTGGCAGCACTCATCATTATTGTTGTGGCGGTCAACATATGGCAGAGAACTACAGGTGAGAACTTTTAAAGATAGAAAATGTTATCTATAGACAAAATTATTTGATAAATCTAGATTCAGACTGTGGGAACATGTCGATTTCTTTCGTCTTTTCAGGGAAGAAAACTCAGATGGATGACAATGCTGTGAGTATAAAAACTAAATAATCAAACACTTAACATTTAATAAACAAAAAACAAAAGAGAAATATTTGTTCCATTTAATCTCAGGATCTCCGGTTTGCTGTTTTTTACTTTTCCACAGGTGCATTATGATAGAGATGGAGAGGATGTTACGTTGGACTATGAAAACGTTGGACCTCCTTTGGACTCTGACTGACTGATTGGTCAAAGTTAACATGAGCTGTACACTTTGACCAAGAATGGCTGTTACATACTCCGCAAGAAGAAAGAACAAAGTTCTCGGTGACAGAGCTGCGAGAATTTCTTTCTGGTCTGACATTACATACTTCACGAGAACTCAACTGCCGAACTCCTCACCGCGGCGCATTGTTACCATGGTAATTGACTCAGTAGCGCCAGCTGATTTCACTTCGCTTTCCTCATTGACTTCAGACTGACCAATCAGACAATAGTTCTCGGACAAGCTGCGAGAAGAAAGTTCGGCCCGGGTGATGTGTCGAGAACAAGCTGCGAGAACAGCTAAACAAGAGCTGAGAGAAGAAAATGACGTCATTTTCTTCTCGCAGCTCTGTCACCGAGAACTTTGTTCTTTCTTCTCGCGGAGTATGTAACAGGCTTAAGGCTCTGATTCTCTGTTCTTATTGGCTGTTGGGACTGTTGGTCTATTCACTTTGGCACGACTTTGTTGGTGTAGAGCAGGGGTGGCCACTGTTTTTCAGCTTGTGAGCTACTTTTAAAATGACCAAGTCAAAGTGAGCTACTACCTACTATTAGGGGTCAAAAGTCACGGTTCGGTACGTACCTCGGTTTTTAAGTCACGGTTCTGTTCTGTACGGTACGGTTCTCAGTTAAGAGGAAACATGTCTGCAGAATTGCAGCCTAAAGGTATTTTCCAGTATAGAAAAGAAAAAACTGCTGCATACAACCAAAGTCTCCAATAAATATCAGCGGAGTGAGAAAGATAGGCAGACAGACTTGCCCAAATTATTGCCTAGTTAAATGTCATTCACACATCCAGTGCCACGCTAGTACCTCCAATATCCTGCTGGAGGAAAATAGTAGCCAGCAGAGAACCAGACCCTCCTAGGGGGGGCCGGGGGCATGCCCCCCCGGGAGATTCTTTTTCACCTTTTTAAAGTGAAATGCATGAATCTGGTGCACTTTCAGAGGAAAATTAAGAGGCTAAATATGAGGAATTTTGTGTGAACAAATAATTTGGAGACACTGGGTCTGATGAATTAGAAGCAATTGAAGAAAGACACATGGATTTCCCATAAAAATATAAATAAAAAAAAAATAAAAATGCATGCAGGGTCCTCTGGGTTGGGCTTGGTGCTCTTTTTCTTTAACGAGACCTATTTCTCTGTAATATAATGAATGCATTTAAATGCAGTGAGAGGAATGAAGCAGAAGAACTCTTGTCCAGCTATGCCGTGATCTTAATATAAAAAACACAAACTCACATATTCATCCGCGCCCCCCCTGCCATAACCCCGCGTTTGAAAATCACTGGCTTAAGCAATTCTAATTTAAAAGAGCAAGAAATATACACAAATGCATAGGTTTATCTTAAAGGCAGACTTATAGAGTCATACAAAAAAAATCCTTCTCAATGATCACTTCTGCCCCACTAGAATATGTGGTGGTCTGTTTGTCTGAACAGTCTTCCTCTCTCTGGCTGTATTTTACATAGTAGAATTTGTCACAGTGTAGAAGCCTCTCCACTTCCTTGACTTGGATTAGCTGTGGTTAGCTCACTGGCTAACAAACTGATATGTACTGTTTGTCAAATTAGAAAGTGGTGTCCTCTCTCCCTCCACCGAACGTCGGCGCATGCTCGCACGGCTCGTTTGCTCTTTCATAGTAAAAAAAAAAAAAATTTTTTTTTTTTTTTTTTTTTTTTTTTTTTTTTTTAAGAATGCCACGCGATCGACCCACACTACCCTCGCGATCGACCGGTCGATCGCGATCGACCTAGTGGCCACCCCTGGTGTAGAGCGTGTCAGGGAGGGACCATAGGGGAGGGACCAAAGAGAACAAGTGGAGCAGTTGAGGTATTTGGATTCAAATCTCTGTCCCAACTGCCAACTACCCCAAATCCTCCACCCCAGCTTTAAGTTGACTTTTAATTTGATTAAAATCAAAAAGGCAAAATAGAGGAGCTTTCTTGCAAGGTTAGCCCCAGTGGCGTGCACAGGTAGACCTGAAGTGGTGCTGTAGCACCTGCCCTTTTCCCCTGGCCCAATCAAGTGCCCTTTTGAAAAAACAAAAAAATCTGAAAGTTCGTTTTTTTTTTTCGTTTTTTTTACAGTGTATGTGGCTCATGCCGACATTATCATCTATACATGCTCAACGATTAAAAACGTTTGACAATAATACCCCAATAAATATGCCCCCCCCTCCTCCTCCGCACACACTTCCTTTGTCAACGTGAACGCGCAGAGTGGACACAAACGGAGGCGCGTTGCCGCAGCAGTTCACAGCTGCAGCACACACACACCTACTCCCCAGCCTGCCCTGCCCCACCAGCGAGGTAACACATACATGAATGGAGTCAAGAGTGTATTGTTTGCCCCCTAAGCCTCAGTTGCCAAGCTATAACTTGCATTTATTTGTCTCTGTTATAAAGTAGCCTCTATCATGCAGCGCCACACAGCTGAGCATAAATTAGCCGACTGTCCTGCTTAACAAGCTAGCCCCCCCAAAAAATAGATATGACGTGATGAACTCAATTAATGTCGGCGGAGTTTGTCATTGGTATAGCATGTGAATCGATCAGTATGCTGAATATTTAGTGTTGTTTAGGTTTACTTTAGGCTATATAATTAACACTTCACTTGCAGTAATTTATTTGCTAAATGACAAACAGGCAATTCCCAATTGCCTGCAGAAAAAGTAGCCTTGTGCCTTGTTGTAATGTAACCAAGCAGTCTTATTCATATGGTTGGTCTCTCTTTATTTACAAATTGCAGTATAATGCCTAGAAAGGAGAGGTTAAAAAAGGAAAAAGAAAGGGAGCTACAGCAGGCAGCCCAGGGGAGCAGCTCTCTGCTCTCCTGGATGAAACATCCACCAGCAGCAAGGAGGACGATGATGAAGATGAAAGGTCAGAGTCAAGACCAGAGTCATGTTAACTGTTCAGGGCCTTTTAAAGCTCAGATTTTAATGTTGAACTGTTCCTCAAATGTTATTGAAATATCTTAAAAGCTGTGCACACATTTTATTTTAACTACGCAAAGTGGGTTGGTGGTACTAAATCATTCATGAAGCTATATAAACTAATTAGGGGAAAGTGAGGTGAGTTGTGCATTTTGGAAGTTGCAAAACCCCTTGTTTCTAGAAAACCGTGGAAGAAATTGGAAATGTGACCACATATTTAAGAAGAGCCATCCATTTGACTCATCCTGTAAAGAAGGGAGACACAAGGAATAAGATATAAGCACATTTAAGCTCAAAAAACTGTGTTTTGCCTTTCAAAGTAAAATTTCCATGATCAAGGTTTTTTGATTATTGTGTCTGAACAATTATAGACACGTTTGAAAACATTTGACACATGTTTTAGTGCTTTGGTATGCTACACTTTGAGTCTATATAGTTAGCACGATGTCAGCCCTAAATTGCTGCATCATGCCTATTATCCAAAATTCTGGGGATGGGGTGATTTGTGCGAAAGTGCCTGGGTGAGTTATAAGTAAGTAAGTAAGTAAAATGTATTTATAAAAGCACATTTATGACAGTTTGCACTGTCCAAAGTGCTGTACATAGTGCATTCAGTAGGTAAACAATGAAGGTAAAATAACAATAACCAAAATAAAAGACGTAAAGCCCATACATCCACATAAACACAGATAGTAGTGCAGAGGTAAGTAAGTAGTGCAGAGGTTAATGGGGAGGAAACACCAAAGTGTAAATATGGGTTTTGAGCCTTGATTTAAAGGCAGAAATGTAGGGGGAAATCACATTTGTCAGGTGGCAGTTGGTTCCACAAGCACGGAGCAACTAGTGCAAAGTACTTTTCTGAGAGTCGTGCCAGTGGCATGGCTGTATACGCTGGTCACCAAAAGAAAGTGATTGTCTACAGTAGCTCAGAAGAGAGTGACATCTCAATTCCACTTAACGACACCACTGATGAGAGTTCAGATGGCCAGAAAGATGATGATGGTGACTTTGTCATTGTGAGCTTTGCAGGCAAAACCACCTAGATCTGCTAGGCCTTGTTTAAGAAAATGTACCTTCAATCTTTGTCAACTATTTACTTTAAATACACCTTAAATAAGTGATTGTCTAATGGATTTGTCTTGCATTACAGTTTTTGAGATATATATAAATTGGCACAATTCACCCCACCTTATTTTCTCCAAATGCACAAATTTGTGCGACAAGACAACTTTTTTTCCGAAAGCTATATTTCTTAAACAGTTTATTCCAGATCCAAAGTTTTTATTGCCAGGGATGCACGACATCCTGAAATATATGTACATATTTGAGTTGGAGACATAACTGTCAAGGCCTCACTTTAAAATCACTTTGAGTAAAAAGTTGCACAACTCACCCCACTTTCCCCTATATTATTTTGTCCCAACCATAAGTTATTTCTATGTTACAAGACTTGCAGTAATCTTGTATTTACCTTAATTACTGGATGACTGCGGGTTGTCATACATCTGGATAACACAAAAGTACAACAACATTAACTGGCTGAAAAGAACTGTTGAGCGGAGGTTAAAAGATCAATTCATTCAGAAATGGCAGAGCGAGCTTACAAGCATGACTTCCTGTGACTTATACATAGAATTTAAACAAGAGTTAAAACTAGAAAAATATCTGTTGTATGAAAATCAAAAGTCCAGACAGGCCATCTGCAATTTTAGAACCAATAACACCCGCATACCTAAAGTCACAGGAAGATACAAAGGGCTGGAAAGAAATCAAAGAATATGCAACCTTTGTGACTCTAATTGTGTTGGAGACGAATACCATGTACTTTTTGAGTGTAAACATGTGGATGTAATGTATTTTAGGAAAAAGTACCTGCCAAATTATTATGTTTATTTTCCATCCATGACCAAATTGATTTTGCTTTTGAGGGCGAGTAGGCCAGCGGTTATTGTTAAAACAGGTGCCTTTTTGAGAAATGTTTTGCCATTGTTTAAATGATGTTTTTGTTTTGTTTTGTTTTGTTTTTCCTTGCCGTGCACCATTGTTTTGTTTTGTGATGATTTTAGTTGAATTGTGTGCTCCATGCCATGTGCTATGGCCGTGAGCCGTAATAAATAAATGAAATGAAATGAAATGAATGGATATTATTAGTACGGAGATCAGGAGCCTAATGAAAACTTCAAAGACAGAATTCGGGATAAGGGATTATTTAAAAAAATCCGAAGCTGACTGTTCAAACATAAATTTTTTCTTTCTGCTTTTTGGTAATTCTGTGTCTCCAAATTATTCCAGAAAATAGTACTAAATAGCCCACATTGACACAGGAGATTTAGCCTTAGCTTTGTTCTCAAAGTGCACCAGATTGATGAATTTTACTTTAAAAGGTTCAAATTTTTCTTCCGGGGGAGCATTCCCCCGGACACCCCTAGAAGGTCCAGGGTCCCAAACACATTCTCCCAAATTCCTTTGAGAAACACTATGTGTGGCCGGGTATTAAAAGTCATTAGGCCAGGGGGGGGGGGGTTTTGTACAAGTACCCTTAAAATGATTTGGTCATTCATCGATAGAATATATTGTGCCCTTTTTTTTTTGCACTGAGCACCTGCCCCCAAAATGTCTGTGCACGCCACTGGTTAGCCCTTTATAGTGTATTCAATTAACAGTAATCTTTCATATAGTAATTAAGAAAAAGCTTTCCAGTAATAAACGTGTACTATAGCTTGTATTTTGGTAAACATTGTAATTAAATAATATACTTGGTACAATAGATAGATAGAGAATATGTGGTAATAGATAGATGTATGCAGTGATGTCATCTCTTTATCAGTATAATATGTTCCATGTAATGCTATAGGAAATGCTATTGATGACTTTGCATCAAGGA